>SKCR01004695.1:0-26168 GCA_019454045.1 Zanthoxylum bungeanum | reverse complement strand
TGTTGTATTTGAAAGAGATATACTTTTTATGAAAAACGTGGATTATCACATCTGATCTTTGGAAACGAGATAAAAAAGATATTGAGTAGATTCGCCAGGGGTCGATTTCCGTGCAGAATTTCGACTTCAGATTGTTGAATCCTGGTGGCAGACGTCCGTAGAACTACAAGCACAAGAGTAGGGACGAAATTCTGCTATAGGACATAGCGTTACGCTAGCCTCAATCTCAAGTCTGTGAGTTTTTATTTATTTTGATTACTTGAATTGTAAGTTCTGTCTTTGGTTTGGTTTGTATATTTTATTTATAAGTTTCTGATATTGTTTGTAAAGATTCTGTTTCCAATAAGATTATCACATTCGTTGGTTGTTTCTTTTAACAATCTATAGCAGAAGTTTCGATGGAACAATCTGCGAATGTTGTGAAGCCTCATGTTGAGAAACCAGACAAGTTCAAAGGACTGGATTTCAAACGATGGCAACAGAAGATGTTGTTTTATCTAACAACATTGAACCTTGCACATGTCGTCAAGGAAGAATGCCCTGTGGCAGAGGGAGATAACATTCCTGCAGAAAAACTCAATGCAATTGATGCATGGAAACACAATGAGTTTTTATGTAGGAATTATATTCTGAATAGTCTTGATGACTCTTTGTATGATGTATACAGATCTTATAAGACTGCCAATGATCTATGGGATTCTCTGGAAAATAAATATAAGATCGAAGATGCTGGTTCAAAGAAGTTCATTGTTGGGAAATTTCTGAAGTACCAAATGGTAGACTCAAAAATTGTTGTCAACCAAGTGGAAGAATTGCAGATTCTTATCCATGAACTTACGGCCGAAGGCATGACTCTACCGGTACAGTTTGTTGTCGGATCTGTTATAGAGAAATTGCCTCAATCTTGGAATGATTTCAAGATACATCTCAAGCATAAAAAGACTGATATGTCAATGGAGGATTTGGTTCTCAAACTGAGGGTGCAAGAAGATCACCGCAAGAGTGAAGGGTTGAATGTCCCAGAATTTGAAGCCAAGGCAAATGTCATTGAGAGTGGAGGGGTGTCAAAGCCTAAGCCTCAAAACCAGAAGAATAAATGGAACAATAAAGGGAAAGATAAAAACCAGAAAGTTCTTGCTGCAAAAGGGAAGAATTTAAAGGGAATTAAAGGTGCTTGTTGGGTGTGTGGGAAAATTGGACACCGAGCACTAGACTGTCGCCACAAGAAAGGAAATCCGGGTCCAAATGATAAGAACAGCAACAAACAGGCAAATATTGTTGAGGAAGAATTTGTTGGAATTGTTGTCTCTGAAGTGAATTTACTGACTGACAGTAAGGATTGGTGGGTGGATACTGGTGCAACAAGACATATTTGTGGAAACAGAAATATGTTTGCTACTTACACTCCTAACAATGGCGAAGAAAAGTTATATATGGGCAATGCAACTGCTGCAACTGTTGCTGGAAAAGGGAAAGTGGTTCTGAAATTCACTTCCGGGAAAGAACTTGCCCTAATGGATGTACTCCATGTCCCTGAAATTACTAAGAATCTAGTTTCTGGTCTTGTATTAAGCAAGAAGGGTTTTAAACTTGTATTTGAGTCTGACAAATTTGTTCTTACTAAGGGTGGAACATTTGTAGGAAAGGGCTACCTTTCTGAAGGGCTATTTAAACTCAATGTAATTGCTGATGATGCTATTAATAAAATAAATAAGGCTTCTGTTTACTTGCTTGAATCTTCTACATTATGGCATGCTAGATTAGGTCACATTAACTTTAAATGTATGCATAGAATGGTCAATCTTGGCTTATTGCCTAATTGTACAAAAGAAAATATGCATAAATGTGAAACATGTGTTGAATCAAAGTTTGCTAGCAAGTCATATAAATCTGTGACTAAGAGATCAAATGAATTATTAGAATTAATTCATACAGATTTGGGTGATTTTAAATCAATACCAAGTCGTGGCGGAAAGAATTACTACATCACTTTTATAGATGATAGTAGTAGATACTGTTATGTATATTTGATACATAGCAAAGATGAGTCTTTGAATATGTTTAAGACATATAAAGCTGAGGTGGAAAATCAGTTAGACAATAAGATCAAAATATTGCGATCTGATAGAGGCGGAGAATATGAATCTAATGCCTTCGCATAATTTTGTGCTTCTAATGGAATAATTCATCAAACAACAGCACCCTATTCTCCACAACATAATGGGGTGGCTGAACGGAAAAATAGAACTTTAAAAAAATATGATGAATTCCATGCTTAACAGTTCTGGTTTACCACATAATATGTGGGGTGAAGCGTTACTTACAGCTAACACCATCTTAAACAGAATTCCACCAAAGAAAAGTGGTCAATCTTCATATGAAAAATGGAAGAAAATGCTACCGGCATACAAAATCCTGAAAGTGTGGGGTTGCCTAGCAAAGGTTCAAGTTCCCTTGCCTAAAAGAGTTAAACTTGGACCTAAAACCATTGATTGTGTGTTTATTGGATATGCCAATAATAGTGCAGCATACCGTTTTCTAGTAATTAAATCTGGAATTTCGGATATCCAAGTAAATACAATTATTGAGTCTAATAATGCTGAATGGTTTGAGCATATATTTCCTTATAAGGATAGACTTGATAAAAATAAAGGAAAAATGCCTGAATTTAATCAAGAGAATGAGAATGATATTGCCTCTTCGTCTGGTGTTCAAATCAAGGATTTGGAACCAAATAAATCAACTCTCCAAGAGAAAGATTTAGAACCTAGAAGAGGAAAAAGAATCAAGGTTGCAAAAGATTATGGACCTGATTTTTTAACCTTTCTCACTGAAGTTGAGCCTCAAACATATCAAGAGGCCATAACTTCGTCTGAGTCTGTTTATTGGCAGGAAGCAATAAATAGCGAAGTTGAATCCATTCTACAAAACCATACGTGGGAGTTAGTAGACTTACCATCTGGTTGCAAACCGATTGGTTACAAATGGATTTTCAAAAAGAAATTGAAGCCTGATGGTACAATTGATAAATACAAAGCTCGTTTGGTAGCTAAAGGATACCGTCAAAAATAAGGACTTGATTTCTTTGACACATACTCACCAGTAACCAGAATAACATCTATAAGGATGTTAATAGCGATTGCAGCAATTTATAATTTGGAAATACATCAAATGGATGTAAAAACTGCATTCTTAAATGGTGAGTTGGATGAAGAAATTTATATGGAACAACCTGAAGGGTTTGTAGCAAAAGGACAAGATAATAAAGTATGTAAGCTTGTGAAGTCACTTTATGGACTTAAACAAGCACCAAAACATGGCATGAGAAATTTGATCATACAATGTTATCACATGGATTTCGGATCAATGAATGTGATAAATGTGTTTATATCAAGAAAATGAATAATGGTTCATATGTCATTGTATGCTTATATGTTGATGATATGCTCATCATGGGACCAAATTTAAGTGTCATAAACTCCACGAAGAAAATATTGAATTCGACCTTTGATATGAAAGACATGGGAAAAGCTGATGTTATCTTAGGAATTCGAATTCAAAGAAGTAGTGATGGTTATGTTCTAAGCCAATCACACTACGTGGAAGCAATTCTTCGAAAATTTGGACATTTTGATAGTAGTCCATTTAAAACTCCTTTTGATCCTAAGAGTACATTAAAGAAAAATGTTGGGGACAGTGTGTCACAACTAGAATATTCTCGTATAATTGGGACGTTACAATACATCACGAATTGTACTAGACCAGACATTGCCTACTCTGTGAATAGATTGGCAAGATATACGAGTAATCCTTCACATGATCATTGGGATGCTTTAGTTAGAGTATTAAGATATCTTAAATACTCAATGAAGTATGGTTTACACTATACAAAATATCCACCAGTTTTGGAAGGATATAGTGATGCCAATTGGATTTCGAATGATACAGAAAAAGCAACAAGTGGATATGTGTTTACACTTGGTGGAGCTGCAGTATCATGGAAATCACAAAAACAAACGTGTATAGCACGTTCAACAATGGAATCAGAATTCATAGCCTTGGATAAAGCTGCTGAAGAAGCGGAATGGCTAAAGAATTTCTTGGAAGATATTCCAATGTGGCCTCTGTGGACGCTGGATTTCGGCCGAGGTCCTCAATCAGAATTTGTAAGTTGGGCACTAGCAATCCTGCAAAAAACAAAGTAGAATGGACAAGAATAGGCTACCACCGGTGTGGTGGATACCGGGTATACTCCGACGCCCAAGTCAGTGACAGGAAATAAGTTTGTAAAATGGAAAGCAAGGTTGAATATTACCTCTACTTCCTTTGTTTGGCCGTGAGAGCCGTGTAATATATGAAGGGATCAAGGATTGAGAGTATGAAGTATTAGGGTGAAAGAAATGAGACTTGAATGAATTCTTCCTGTATTCTTTTCATATTTATAGATAAAACATGATCTGAGGTTTGGTGTATTTGGTAATGGTTTTTGGAGTCAGTGAAGATTAGTGCTAGAGTTAGGTTAAGTGGAGTGGTGGGGATTAGTGCTAGAGTTAGGTTAAGTGGTCATGCTTTATGATTTTAATTGTAATCAAGTTCATAATTCTTTGGGCTTTGGTTTTGGGCCTAACATACTGATGGGCTTAAGGTAAAAGACAGTTGTACCCTTAGACCAAATTTGGCTCTTACAGTTTGTCCCTTACTCTCTAAGTCAAAGAAGTTTTGTCTTAGAGAGTATATACGTTTGTGTCGAATGATACTAATCACAAAAGCACGTGACAAGAATGTATCACCTTCTATTGGATTGTTAAGAGCTTTGTGTAAAATGTGGGTTTTTTGGAAAATATCGCGTGTATCGTCTGGGCAGACGAAGTCTTTAGTCATTCTGATTTGACTTGACTTATGGTAATTGGTTCTTGGTCGTCTGATCAGTTTGAAGATCCATGGATACATTTGACTCGACATAAGTAATGGGGAACATTCTCTGGTCAACTGAACTGAATGTAAATTTAGGAGTCCCGCTTGACTCGACAAGAGTCATGGGGAATGTCCCTTTGTCGACTAAACCAAATGCAGGTACAGGAGTCCAAATTGACTCGACAAGAGTCGTCCATTTGTCGACTGAACCAAATGCAGGTTCAGGAGTCCAATGACTCGACAAGAGTCCAGGGTAATGTCCTTTGTCGACTGAAGCAAATGCAGGTACAATAGTCCAAATTGACTCGACAAGAGTCATGGGGAATGTCCCTTTGTCGACTGAACCAAATGCAGGTTCAGGAGTCCAATTTGACTCGACAAGAGTCTAGGGGAATGTCCTTTGTCGACTGAACCAAACGGTGGTTCAGGAGTTTACTTGACTCGACATGAGTCCAGGGGAATGTCCTTTGTCGACTGAACCAAACGGTGGTTCAGGAGTCCAACTTGACTCGACAAGAGTCCAAGGGAATGTCCTTTGTCCGCTGAACCAAACGCTGGTTCAGGAGTTCAACTTGACTCGACAAGAGTCCAGGGGAATGTCCTTTGTCGACTGAACAAAACGGTGGTTCAGGAGTTCAACTTGACTCGACAAGAGTCCAGGGGAATGTCCCTTGTCGACTGAACCAAACGGTGGTTCAGGAGTCCAACTTGACTCGACAAGAGTCCAAGGGAATGTCCTTTGTCCGCTGAACCAAACGGTGGTTCAGGAGTTCACTTGACTCGACAAGAGTCCAGGGGAATGTCCTTGTCGACTGAACCAAACGGTGGTTCAGAGTTCAACTTGACTCGACAAGAGTCCAGGGGAATGTCCCTTGTCGACTGAACCAAACGGTGGTTCAGGAGTTTACTTGACTCGACATGAGTCCAGGGGAATGTCCCTTGTCGACTGAACCAAACGTGTGGTTCAGGAGTTTACTTGACTCGACATGAGTCCAGGGGAATGTCCTTTGTCGACTGAACCAAACGGTGGTTCAGGAGTTCAACTTGACTCGACAAGAGTCACCGGGGAATGTCCCTTGTCGACTGAACCAAACGGTGGTTCAGGAGTTTACTTGACTCGACATGAGTCCAGGGGAATGTCCCTTGTCGACTGAACCAAACGGTGGTTCAGGAGTTTACTTGACTCGAAATGAGTCCAGGGGAATGTCCCTTATCGACTGAACCAAACGGTGGTTCAGGAGTTTACTTGTCTTGATATGAATCAAGAGGAATGTCCATTTGTCGACTGAACCAAACGGCGGTTCAGGAGTTCACCTGACTAGATATGAGTTACATTTTATAGATTTTCCACGTGTCGTTTAATGGAGTAAACCCTAGCTCAAATAACGAGGAGTCTTATGGCGGGAAATAAACCGCCAAAAGAAGTAGTATAAGTGTGGCTTGTTGGTTCATTTGTTTCATTTCACAAGATCAATCGATTTGGGAGAGAACTTCAAGGCTTCAAGGTACTTCTTTCACTCTCTTCGCGTTCTTCATTTGCTTTGAATGTTCGTAGAGTAGCTTCAATCTGTTCTTAGCTAAATTAGGTTGTTTGATCTTTAGAATCATACGTTATTTGGTGAATTTGTGTTTGGAGATAGGAGTAGGATTTGATCTTTAAGGAACCCAAATCTTAGAAATTATTTGTTTGTAGACTCGCTGAATAGAATATGTCGAGTGGAGACTCTTTAGAAAGTTTAGGAGAACAGATCGATACATTCGTAGGATCATCATCGAGTGAATCAACAGAAGAAAAATCATTAAGGGAATGGTCGCGTCAAGAGTTTTGAGGAAGGGACCTGTAACCGTTATGTCGCACGAAGTTCCGTTGCAGGCAATTCCTATTAGATCATTGGCAGCTGTCGAGGAATTTAGTGGAGGGGTGAGCACAAGTGAGCCTACCAACATACTAACCAAGAACCCAGCTAGTCGAATGACGGCTAGTTTGCTGATGAAATTAGGATTAAGTATAGATTTCCTAGATCAATGGAACTGAGGGTGCCCCTGCCGTCTGAAAGGATCGATTATAAAATTCCCGGATGGATTGGTTTCTATGTAGTACCGTTTTCTAATGGGCTTAGATTCCCTATTCCGAGGTTAGCTTGGGAAATTTTGGATCATTATGGGATTGCTCCTTCACAACTAATGCCGAATGCTTGGAGGATTTTGATGTCGATTGAATGCTTAGCATTCGAACAAGGGTTATTGTTTGAGGTGAAGGACATTTTATATTCATACTACCTTAAAGAGCATCTAACTGAAAAAGGGAGATATACTCTGTACCTTCGTCGTAAGAGGGAACAAATAGTTATGGGGCTTCCAACAAACGATAGGGGTAATTGGCAGTCAGAGTATTTCTTTGTGAAAAATGAGGGTATCTTTGGGTCGACTGGAATGGGTCGAGTTTCAGAATACTGGAGTGTATTTAGTGAGTATCAACTTTTTCAATCAATAGATAAAATATCAATATTATTGTCGTATGAAACTAATGTATGGATTGTTTATTATGCAGGTCCTTTTCGAAACAGTTTATTCGACAAAACACCTCTTATTTTGTCGAAAACTAAAGCTCTTCTTGATTTACCAGTCGAACAAAGAGATTGGAGGATAATCTTGGTAGAGCAGAGATTAAGAGCAACTTTGCAGTGGAAAGAAATCTTCGAATCAGAAGGTATATCTACCCCTTTGGCACTTTCTAAAAACGTATTGGAAGTCATCTACTGTACTCGGTCGATTCGAGCTCTGTACGGAAAGGTGTGGTTTATAAAGACATTAACTCCAAAAGAAATTTTATGCGCAGAGGACATGGCGTCGAGGCAAATAAAAGTAGCATCAATTGATGAGTTGATGAGCCGAAAAAAGGCTAGGAAGCTCAAGATAAAGGAGCCAGAAGTGGAGGTTCCAGAACCACAATTGGTATCGTCGACTGGAACTACAAAGCATAAGGGGAAGTCGACTGAAATAGTTGTCAAAGGGGGGAAAAGGAAGGCGGATGAAATCGAAGATATCGACAATATAGTTGTCAGGATTCCATCAGGGTCGACTGCAATTTCGGACCCATCAAGCCTTGACCCTTTCATTAAGAAGCTACTGCTAGAGGAGGATGAACAGAGGTTATCCAAGATTGGCCCTGTCGAGTCGATGAAAAAGGCTGCGGCTTTAAATTACCAAGTAAGAAAGTAGATAGAAATTTCTTAATAATTCGTAGAATGGATTCTAATCAAATCCTTTTTCCAGGCAATGGAGTGCAGTCTACATATGCAGCGATATGTCGAATCGACTCTTAAGAAACAGAGAGAGATGGATAAATCATTTGCGGCTATGAAAAAGGAAGTGGTCCAAAAGAAGTCGCTTGAAAAAAGGAATGCTGAATTGGAGAAGGAGTTGAAGGAAGTGAAGGCAACACTTCAGATGGAAAAGGAGACTTCTGAGGTTACGATTGAAGGCTATAAGGATGCGTTCGAGAATGTGAAGAAGGAGAATGAAGAATTACTCGAGAATCTTGAAGGGATCGCTCTTGAATCTATGATGAAAGAACGCAGTCATCTGATGAAGGATTTCCTTGATGGGAAGACAGGAGCTTGGGAGCCTGAGAAATGGATTCAGCAGTATGACCAACTATTGGCAGGGGTTTCCCTTTCAGACGAGGGTGATGTGGAAGAGAAAGGCGAAGAGGTTGACTCGAAAATTGCAGAAAAAGAAGTAATTGATGGCGAGGGAGCGCCTGAAGTTCAAGAAATGGATAAGAAGAATGAGGAACTTAGTCGAATGGAAATCGAGCCGACAACTCAAGTTCAAGAAATTCCTGCACCTGAAGTTGCTGCTGAATGCATTCAGGAAGAAGCTGCTCCAGAAATTTGAATCTTTTGTAATTTTAATTTAACTTCTTTGTAGAACAATTTTAATGAATTAATGATATTTTGGGATGATCTTTCAAATGAAATTTGTTATTAAGTCGAATCACACAATACATAAAGTAGAAAAATTACTCTGAATCTTAAAATACGAATAAATAAATGTACGCTTAAATTACCGGTGAAATTGCTTAAGGTGAATTGCATTCCAACTATTGTGAATTTGTCTCCCCTCAATTGTTTGTAATTTGTAGGCTCCGTGTCCAACAACAATCTTGTGATGATGTATGGCCCTTCCCAATTTGGTCCCAACTTCCCTTCTCCGACTTCTTTGGTGTTTTGAAAAACTTTTCGTAGTACCCAATCCCCTTCCTTGAATGTTCTGCTTCTGACATTTTTGTTGAAATATCTCGCCATCCTTTGACGATGAGATGCAAGTCGTATGGTCGCCTTTTCTCGTCTTTCGTCGATTGTATCTAGATTCATATACATCAACTGTTGATTTGCCTCATCACCAGCGTACTGGTAGCGTAGAGAAGGAATGGCTTCTTCGATTGGAATTAATGCTCTGTTCCAAATGCCAAAGAGAAAGGAGTTTCTCCAGTCGAAGAACGGATGGTCGTTCTGTAGGACCACAATACTCCAGGAAGCTCGTCTGCCCATGATCCTTTGCCTTCTCCAATCTTTTCTTCAAAGTATTCAAAAGTGTCTTGTTAGAAGACTCGGCTTGCCCATTAGCTTGTGGAAAGCGTGGGGTTGAAAAACTTAACTTGATCCCCCAATTTTTACAAAAGTCTTGAAAATGTCGACTAATGAACTGGGAGCCATTATCTGTTACAATCTCCTTAGGAATGCCGAAACGACATATGATGTTTTTCCAGACAAATGTTTGAACTTCTTTATCTCGTATTTTGGCAAAGGAGTCTGCTTCAATCCACTTTGAAAAATAATCTGTCAAGACTAGCATGTAAACTCGTTGTCCAGGGGCGGTTGGTAGCTTCCCTACAATATCCATACCCCACTTCATGAACGGCCACGGGGGGATAGGATTAGGATCAGCTTTTCTGGTGGAAGATGTGGAATAGGAGCGAATCTCTGACACTTTTCACACTTCTTCGTGTAATTGATTGAATCAATTCTCATAGTTGGCCAATAATACCCAGTCGAATGGGCGCGTGAAGCAAGGCTTCGTCCTCCAGAATGATTTCCGCATTCTCCTTCGTGCAATTCTGATAGTACCTGTTGTGCTTGATCATGAGTAAGACATTTCAAGTAGGGTCCAGAGAACGACCTTTTCAATAGTTGTCCATCAAAAATGGTGAATCTTGCCGCCTGCCTCTGAATCCTTCTTGCTTCATTTCTTTCTTCTGGGAGCAGTCCATCTTGCAAGTATTTCATGATTGGTGTCATCCACGTGTCGTGAAGTGATGGTGCTAATTTCCTTGTTCTCCTTCCAAATTGATGGCCAATTTAAATACACTACTGGAATTGATTGGAGTTTATCCCCATGCATCGTCGACCCGAGGGTAGCCAACGCGTCCGCCTGAGTGTTTTCACTTCTTGACACCTGAGATATGTTGAATTCTTGAAATGTCGCCTGGACTTCTTTAACTTTCTGCAAGTAGGATAACATTTGAGGGTCTCGTGCCTGATATGAACCTTGGAGTTGATTCACTATCAATTGGGAGTCTGATTTCACTTCGATTCTTCTTCCCCCAAGCTCTTTGACCAAGCTGATTCCTGCTATCAAAGCTTCATATTCTGCTTCATTGTTTGTAACCCGGAATCCACATTTGATTGCTTGTTGTAGTATATCCCCATCAGGAGTAGTGATCACTATTCCAAGACCACACCCTTTCTTATTGCTAGAACCGTCGACTGAAAGTTTCCAAAGTGAATTTGATTGGATTGAATTGACTTCAGTACCTTCCAAGGGATTCTGAGTTGGACTGAAATCTGCTACAAATTCAGCCAAGGCTTGAGATTTGATTGCTGTTCTGGGCTGGTAAGTGATGTCGTGTTCTCCCAATTCGACAGCCCATTTTGTTAATCTCCCAGTCAATTCTGGCTTGTGTAGTATGCTCCTCAAGGGGTACTCCGAGTAGACTGTGATAGGATGCCCTTGAAAGTATGGTCGTAGCTTCCTGGCTGACATTACCAAGGCTAGAACCAATTTTTCCAAATGCAAATAACGTGACTCCGTATCAAGTAATGCTTTGCTTACATAGTAGACTGGAAGTTGGGTACCGTTCTCTTCTCGAATCAAAACAGCGCTCTCACTGCTTGGTCTGACACTCCCAAATACAAGAATAACCTTTCATTGTCGAGTGGTTTTGACAACAATGGTGGGGATGTTAAGTACTGCTTCAGCTCTTTCAGAGCTTGTTCGCAGGCTGGAGTCCATTCAAAGTTTTTTGTCTTTTTAATGGCTGAAAAGAACATAAAACTTTTGTCTGTCGACTTGGAGATGAACATGTTCAACGCAGCAATTCTCCCTGCTAGTCGCATGACTTCCTTTGGGCAGGTTGGAGAAGGAATTTCAAGTATGGATTTGATTTGATCTGGATTTGCCTCAATCCCCGTCGTGTGTGTAACAACATATCCCAATAATTTCCCAGAAGCTACTCCAAACGCACATTTTGTTGGATTCAATTTCATCCCATACCTATTCATCACCTTGAATGCTTCTTCCAGGTGTTGCAGATGCTGATCAGATCTTGATGATTTCACCAACATGTCGTCTACATACACCTCCATTGTTTTTCCAATCTGTTGTGAGAACATTTTATTGACCATTCTCTGATATGTAGCACCTGCATTTTTGAGACCAAAGGGCATTACCTTGTAGCAGAATATGCCCCTATTGGTCATGAAAGCAGTTTTCTCTTTCGCTTGGATGCATAAGGATTTGATTGTACCCAGAATATGCATCCATAAAACTTAGCAATTCGTGTCCAGCTGTAGCATCAACCATTTGATCAATATGAGGCAATGGGAATGAATCTTTTGGGCATGCTTTGTTCAAATCCGTGAAGTCGATACAAACTCTCCATTTTCCATTCTTCTTTCGTACCACCACCACATTGGCTAACCAGGCTGGGAATTGAACTTCTTTAATGGCACCATTTTGCAACAATTTTTGGATTTCTTCATCAATGATCTGATTTCTCTCTGGGGCAAACTTCCTTCTTTTCTGTCTGATTGGAGGGTAGTCTGGATCTACATGGAGTTGATGAGTAATCAAGCTGGGGTCAATCCCAGTCATGTCTTCATGCGACCAAGCGAACTGGTCATGTCGTTTTCGCAAAAATTCACTTAAGTCTGCCCGTAGTCTGGGATCTAGATTTGCTCCAATTTGAGTTTTATGGTCTGCATATTTGTCATGGATTTGAACCTCATCTAATTCTTCAATACTTGGAAGTGTGGGCTCAAGCGAATGAGGTTCATTCTGTAATTGCTATGCTGAATGGACCTTTGCTTTCATTGTCGTCTGGTAGCATCCTCTGGAAGCAACTCTATCTCCCCTTATCTCTTGAATCCCCCACTTTGTAGGAAACTTTAGAGTTTGATGATAGGTGGACGATACTGCCCTCATTTCATGAATCCATGGCCTCCCAATAATTAGATTGTAGGCTGAAGGACAATCTAGGACTAGGAAGGTTGTCATTTTGTTGATTCCCCCTGCGTAGACTGGAAGGCTTATTTCTCCCAAAGTAAATTTTTGTTCACCACTGAATCCAATCAACACAGTCGTCTTTTTGTTAATTTTCTCTAATTCAGCTCCCATGTCTGCCAAGGCTGTTGTAAAGATGATGTTGGCTGAGGATCCTGTATCTACCAGAACTCGTTTGATCATGAAATTTGCCACCTGTAGAGAGATTACTAAGGCGTCATGATGAGGGTTCATGCTACCAGAGTTGATGTCGTCTGGAAACTCCATTATTAAGTTTGTAAACATTTTTTCTAAAGACGTCGTGGAATGTTGAAGGCTTGACACAATCGCTCTGGAATGTCGTTTTGCTGCTGAATATGATACTCCACTAATCTCTGATCCTCCTGAAATGAAATTCACGGTGTTATCAATTGGTGGAGGTTGAATTGGTGCTTCCCCATGTCCATCCTTCTCGTTCCTCTGAGCTAAAGTAGCTTGCCCCTTCTCCGTAAGTAGATCCCTTAAAAACCCTTTGTTCAACAACTCAAGTACTTCCAACCTCAATGCTACACATTCAGCTGTGGTATGGCCGTAGTCTCGATGGAACTCACACCATTTGTTTGTGTCTTTTTTTTGAAACTTTCTCTGTTGCGTGGTGGCCACTTTACTTCATTTCCCATCTTTTTAAGTACCAAGACTAACTCTCCTGGAGATATAGAAAAATTGTAGTCTGGGAGTCTGGGTTTTTCCATCGGAATTGTTTCTCGAGCTCTGTATGATGGAGGTCTTTGATCGAAACCTTTTTGGTTAGGCTGATGTTCTCTCCTTGGGTGGTTCCATTTCTCCGAATGACGCTTTGGCATCATATTTGAAAATTCTTTGTGTCGTTTGGTAGAATGGGCTGTTCTTTCGTTTTGTATGTTGGAGGAAATGTCTTTCCTTTTATTCCTTTTATCTTCTTCCCACCTGATTTCAACTTGAGCTCGAGCCATAACCTGGTCCATCGTGTGTAGCATCGAAACTTGGTCAGTTTTTTGTAGAGTCCACTTTCACAAAGTAACCCGTTCCTGAAAGCCTCCACAGCTGTTGGTTGATGAAGGTCTGGGATTGTTATTCTTTCTTTGTTGAATCGAGCAACATAGCTTCGCAATGATTCTCCCCTCCGTTGTAGGATGGCACTAAGATCATCAGTAGTTTTTTCAAGTTTGCAAGAGCTGGCGAAATGTTCAACAAATTTGTCTGCTAATTGTTGATAAGATTTGATGGATCTGTATGGTAGGTTGATGAACCATGTAAGAGCTGGACCACCCAAAGTTTCTCCAAATCCTCTGCACATTCCAGCTTCCCATTGATGAGGAGCTAAGCCTGTTGACATCATTTTGTATTTATAATGAATGACATGGTCGTCTGGGTCAGTAGATCCATCGTATAACTTCATGTCTGGTGGGCTGAACTTCCGTGGTAGCTCAACAGATGTTATCGTCTCAATGAAAGGGGTATCTGAAATGGTTCCAGCTCTACTCTTCTTCATTGGGAGTTTCACCCCTGGTAGACTGGACATAATAGCTTCTTTAAATTCTTTCATTTCCTTTCTCATTGTGATGACAATTTGCTGGGCTTGGTTGACTGGTGAACTTGGTAAGTTCCTCTGGTTTTCACCATTTGATGGAACGTCGTCTGTTGTTTCGTCAAATGCTCCTTGAAGGTTAGTTGGAGTGATCCGGTTGTTGTGTTGTTCTGATGTATTGTGAAGCTGTGTGGGTGATGAAAGTAGTTCCAATTGTTTTTGGAGGTTTATGTTGGAACTACGAAAGGTAAAATTCTCTTCTTCCAAAGCTTTCAATCTGTCTTGTAGTATGGCCAATTGTGATGCCACTGGATCAGGTGTTTGTTCATTGCTTGAAGCCATGATTGACTAAGCAGTGAGAGTTTGTAGGGTGAAAAGACTTTGTATGCAAATTATTGCTAGGGCCCCACGGTGGGCGCCAAATTGTGGACGCTGGATTTCGGCCGAGGTCCTCAATCAGAATTTGTAAGTTGGGCACTAGCAATCCTGCAAAAAACAAAGTAGAATGGACAAGAATAGGCTACCACCGGTGTGGTGGATACCGGGTATACTCCGACGCCCAAGTCAGTGACAGGAAATAAGTTTGTAAAATGGAAAGCAAGGTTGAATATTACCTCTACTTCCTTTGTTTGGCCGTGAGAGCCGTGTAATATATGAAGGGATCAATGATTGAGAGTATGAAGTATTAGGGTGAAAGAAATGAGACTTGAATGAATTCTTCCTGTATTCTTTTCATATTTATAGATAAAACATGATCTGAGGTTGGTGTATTTGGTAATGGTTTTTGGAGTCAGTGAAGATTAGTGCTAGAGTTAGGTTAAGTGGAGTGGTGGGGATTAGTGCTAGAGTTAGGTTAAGTGGTCATGCTTTATGATTTTAATTGTAATCAAGTTCATAATTCTTTGGGCTTTGGTTTGGGCCTAACATACTGATGGGCTTAAGGTAAAAGACAGTTGTACCCTTAGACCAAATTTGGCTCTTACAGCCTCAACCTGTGACGGCCATATGTGTGCACTGTGACTGCATGGGTGCTATTGGGAGAGCAAAGAGCCATATGTATAATGGGAAGTCAAGGCACATAAGACGAAGACATAACACTATAAAACATATGCTCTCGACTGGCATTATTTCCATGATTTGTAAAATCAAAGGAGAATATTGCAGATCAATTAACAAAGGGTATACCAAAGGAGCAAGTGTTATATTTATCGAGGGGAATGGGCTTAAAGCCAGTATAATGAGAAGTAACTTAGCGGAAACCCAACCTAGCAATTTGGTAATTCAAAGTCTAGGTTCAATGTGGAAAACTAGTTGGGTGAAACTCAAGTAATATAGCATAACGAGCTGCTCATTCCTATGATAAGAGAAGTTATGTTGTTTATGACGATAAGGATGAATGACTGATCATTCTTAATGACAAATTAGTATTATACAATACTTATAAAATTTTGTGTCACCTATATAGGAGTAATGTGGGATCGTATTTATGAGAATTAAATGGCTAAATTCTCTAAAGCTCCTATGAATCTAGGATTGTTCAGGACCAAAATGAACACAACCGTATGAATCGAAAGATGTCGAAATTGAATATGTGTGATACTTATTGCCTTGATTTACAAAATATGATGAACAGTTCAATGTCTCCTATACACACTGTCTCATCAGTAAATCCAATAAGTATTTACTAAGGAAGGTTCAAGTCCAAAAGACACCTCTCCTGATGCATATCAATTTTAAGGTTTCTCCAGATCATGTTATGTACAGTATCGCCACTATTTACTATACAAATGTGGGGTATTGTAAGAGTTTGTATATTAAATAGTAATATGAATCCCACATAGGAAATGTAAAGGGAATATGAAAAGTTTATAAGTGGACTTTGCACACTTATATTAAATTGGATGATAAGGCTTGGGCTTGGGCTTGGGTGTATGGTTTGGATGTATGGTTGGCATGATAATTAATATATATATTTAATATATATATTAATTGGTCAAAAGATGGGCATTGGGCCTTGGGGCTCTTGGGCTCTTGTGATTAATTAGCCTCCATGGAATAATTTTCTGTTTTGTTTACTTTTGGATTTAAATCTTAATTTAAATCAAAAGAACACAACTCTACTCAAAGGTCATCAACACTGCATCAGTCTCCAACTGTTTCTAACTGTCTATTTATATAGAACAGTGTGTATTTGAAGAGATATACTTTTTATGAAAAACGTGGATTATCACATCTGATCTTTGGAAACGAAATAAAAAAGATATTGAGTAGATTCGCCAGGGGTCGATTTCCGTGCAGAATTTCGACTTCAGATTGTTGAATCCTGGTGGCAGACGTCCGTAGAACTACAAGCACAAGAGTAGGGACGAAATTCTGCTATAGGACATAGCATTACGCTAGCCTCAATCTCAAGTCTGTGAGTTTATATATTTTGATTACTTGAATTATAAGTTTTGTCTTTGGTTTGGTTTGTAATTTTATTTATAAGTTTCTGATATTGTTTGTAAAGATTCTGTTTCATTAAGATTATCACATTCGTTGGTTGTTTCTTTTAACAAGTAGCTCTCCCGCATAAAAAAATAATTAAGTTTCTTTCTTATATTATTAAAGAGAAGATAAGACAAATAAAAGTTCAAAAATAACAAGCCAGCACCATTTCTTCTTTCCAAAACAACTAATTTGAGGTAGATCAAGTTGGTTCCTTTAACTTAAAAAGATTTTTAAAAAAAAAAAAAAAAAAAGATTAAGCGGATTCTTCGCTGCATGAAATACCAACAACGTAAAAGGCCCCATCGCCTTCTTCGCTTGTGGCAGCAACCTCTGCACCTTCGTCAGCCACTCCTCCAGCCCAAACAGCCTCTATGATGTAGACTCCGTCTCCAGCAACAGCCTCATTTACACGCGATCTAGCAGCCACCACAGAGCCGCGAGCTGCATCCACCACCTCGGCTTCATGCTCTCTGCCGTCGCTGGCAGTGGCCACGCTCTCTCCAACCAACACTCCATAGCATGCGCTCCGTCGGAGCGTATACTCTCTCCATCACCGACTTGTAAAGCGGCCATCGCTTCTCTAGCAGAAATTCTTGCTTCAGTATCCTCTACGCGGGCCCAAGAAACCATCTCATGCCCAGTGTAAAAAGCTTCGCAAAAACCAGTCGAAGCTCATTATCCATTCACGGTGGCTTCATCAAGTTTAGCCCCTTCTGCAGTGATCGTAACAGCATCATATTCGGTACAGAACATAATTGATTCAGTCCATATACCAATATTGGATCAATTACAAAAGACACAGAGCACAGAAAGATACCCATCGTAGCCGAATTGAATAATCACATTAGAGACCAAGTGGACTTCAATGAAGATGGTTCAAAAGTTATACACTTAACTCAAGTCATCTAGGCCTAGTTTCATTATAATATTATTTATTATTTATTTATTTATATGTATGGATCAAAACGTGGATATACGATTTATTTAGTTTTGTGTTAGTTTATTTTTTTAGGTATTTGTTGGTTTCATAATGGGCTAGGAATTAGGAGTTATGCGCTTGAATTGATAATGGGTAGTTTAAGGTTATTTTTGACTTTTTTCATCTATTGGGGTTTAATTCATGTAACTATTTAAAGACATATTTTCAATGGAAAAATGAGAACTTCATTTTTTTTTTTTTTGCTATTGATGTGGTAAATACTTTGTGAGTTAAAGTGATTCATCAAAAGTTCAGTAATTGAACAAAGACTCATTAAAGGGTGGCATCCTTTGTGGCGACATTTTGTCTACAAGATTCATATGAGGCTATCTCCAAAGGTTTTCAAGGATAAATTCTTTGGGGATTTACGGAATCTTGGAACGAGTTTTGTCTTTACCGTATCATGTTTCGTATCAATTGATTTTCAGAGCCTGTAAGATTCATCTAAGGCTATCTCCAAGAGTTTCCAAAATCTGATTATTTCTTTTTCCCTTTTTATTTCAATCCTTTTCAATTATTCATTACTTTTCGGTTTCTGTCTGCAATTATTTTTTTCTTCTTTGAGTTGGTCATTCTGAAAAAAAAAATAAAAAAAATATGCCTTTGTTACGTGTGTTTTCGTCAAGCGTGTATCAGCCCAAAAAAAAAAAACTACCTATCATCTAAGGGGTTGTTTGCTTTTGGCATAAAATAGGGCTGTTTGAAAAAAATTACAGACCGAAGCCTGATCTGTCCATTGACAATTGATGCTTCCCTTTTATAATTGGCCTGCGTAAAAAAAAAATTCAAAATCTGTTGATAAATAAGTGCTATCAAATGAAATTAATATGCATCAATCAATCAATTGTAAACTAACATATCAAAATTGAACATAAACCATAAACATAGAAAAACCTGGAAATGCAGAAGATGATGACGAAACTGAGATCCAAGTCGAGTTGCCTCTGTCCTTAAGAACTTATTAGCCTCGCCTCGGTGCTCTACGGATGGTTTTGTGGCTAATATTCTCCCAGGATTATTTGGATGCTTCTTGTAGAATGGACACTCCTTTAACAAGAACTTGAATAAGGAAATGAAGGAAACTCTCTTTGAATATAACTTTCTAAAACAATGGAAGACTTATATGTTTTTCTGGATGTCTAGAGTGAACCCCCAAGGCCTCTTTATATAGGCATGAAAGGGCATCTTTGAGGGTACCATTTGGTTTGGGTGTAACCCTTCTAAGGGTTATACTCATTCCCTTATGCCTTTTGAACCCTAGGGACTCATCCTTTAAACTTAGAAGACATGTCTCTTCATCATTGTGTTTTTCTCATAAGACACCACTTAAGGGACATATCTCTCATACTCTAATACTATATATATTAGAGAATATTAGAGAATTTATAACAATCCCCCACAATTCTCTAATATTAATGCAGACACTTAAGAGAGTTTCCGTGAAATAAAACTGCATTGAAATATGTAGCTTTCGCCTTGATCCTTTCCTAGTGAATGACAATCGGATTTACTTGGCAAACCAGTGACCTATAGTCTTGAACTGTTCTGTCATTGGTGTAAACCAAGAAAATTGCCAACACATAACTTTACTT
Organism: Zanthoxylum bungeanum; assembly: GCA_019454045.1. NCBI lineage: Eukaryota > Viridiplantae > Streptophyta > Magnoliopsida > Sapindales > Rutaceae > Zanthoxylum > Zanthoxylum bungeanum. The sequence continues at coordinate 7,081 of SKCR01004695.1, read as the reverse complement.
CGACAATTTCTCGTTCTACGGTTGTGTTCATTTCGGCCATGAACATTGGCCCTAGATTCATCGAGTACTTTAGGGAATTTAGCCTTTGAAAACTTCCATGGAAGCGGTCTCACTTCTTACTTGGAATATGTGATCTACTATAAAAAGGTAATCTGCTTTAACCCTCATTAGGACGCTTCTTCTAATATAGTGATCATTAAGACCATGACCTTTTCTGCTAAATATCCATCTCTAGCTAAAAAATTTGAGGCGTTAGAAATGAGAAAAAGTTATCATATCAAGTCAATTTAAGAAGTCACATGTCATATCTGTAATTCAAATGAACATGTCACATAAGTTTGCCCAACCTTGCCATGAATTTAACACCTCAACTTTGCCATGTCACATGGCTTCTATGAATTTACCCCGTATATTCCACCATCATTTGTAAGTCTGCTAGTCATAAGTCGATACATATAATGGCATTTCTGCTTATCGGTCAACCTCATCAACTCAAAGGCTCTCTCCACTTTGTCTAAGAAATTCCCAGCTACTATGGAGTATTTCTTCTCATTGAACTCAACAACTCTATTTTCTTTTGCTCTCTTTACAATACTTTTATATTTCACTCCAGAAGCCATCTGAGGTGGACTATGACCTCATACATAAGGATAATAATATGTGTAAGCATATGCACCAGAAGGAACATTCGGAGGAGCACATGTTGATGGTGGAGCATAATAAGGTAGATGCGGATAATAACCTAGAGAAGGTGAAGGGTAAGCCTGATACGCTGGATGAGGATATTGTGGAGGCTCTGGAACATTTTGTTGAGATGCTGCAAGGGACGGAAGAATATGACCACTAGGAGGATGGTGTGGCAGTGTATTATCGCTAAGAACGAAGACATGCGAAGCGCCCACAATATCGTGAATAATGTTCCCTTCAATGGGCTCCCCGACATGAGAATCGACCTCCTCATCAACTAGAGGTGTCCTAAAAGGCTGGCAACATCTGTTATCTTACACATATGGACTCGACTTGTGCCTCATACTCTGAAATATTGGGGCATTTGAAAACATAAAAATGACAGAATTGCTAATATACATAGAATAATTCATCACATATTAGAGATTTCTACAGAATCTATAAACCAAGGTACTCTGAAACTATTAAATATCACACTCGTCCACTTAGATATGGTAAGGGTGACACAGAGAATTGACAGAATTTCCTTTGTAAAAAGGACTAATTCTGTGTGACACTATGCTAACACATAATCTGAACATCATCATAAAAATATATATAGGATCTCTATGATCTACCTCAAAAGAATCATTCATTTTAATATCTATCTTAATATATCAAAGTCTAGCTCCATGCCCAAATCAAAATAATGAATCCACGTATGGAAGACATAACTAGAATCTTCATATCCAAATACATCAAAAGACTCTCTACTGTTGGCCGAACCTTTCTCTATGAGCAGAATAAATGAAGAGATAGCAAAGAATAAGATGAAAAATCTACTAATCTTCTAAACTTGTAAAATCGTGTAGTACAATGGATCACAACTTAATGTCATGGATCAACATGTAACAAGACGGATCGAATCAGTCTTTCATAATAGAAATAAATACATAAATATATAAACCGACTTATAAAATATTTCCTAAAAATCATAGGTCTTATTTCTACGGATAAATACTCTACATAAACTAAAATAATTCATTCATCATATACACACTCACGACATAATGAAAAATTGGCAACATGGGACTTCTCCACGGCAATAACTGACATCCAGAGCAAAACTCGAAATATGAGACCTTATCTTAAGGTAAATAAATCTGGCACATAAATGCATATGGATTGTATCATAGCATAAAAATCATTTTCTAAAACATATGCTCATTTGTCTCAAAAATCATCCAATCATTCTGATATACTACAAACTCACGATTTCTAATATAATCAATATATGATCCTTTCTTTTATAGCAAAATATAAACTTTTAAGAACTAAATGATTTAATGCATACTTAAAATTCATTTAAAAATAGATACAAAACGATACACTTTTTAAAAAATATCAATGTTACAAGCTTATCCACACATCTGGTGAGTTGTACTATTAAAAAAATAAATTGTATAGCATGACCGTCTCCGCCAATGTTATTTCGGTCACTTAAAGAGACATAAGAATATGTCGTAAGGAACATGACTCTAACTAAGAGTAGATGAATGAATATGAAAGAATAGTGACTTGAATGCTCTTGTAATCCTAACGGGATTTCGGTAGAGTTTCGTCTACAATACAGACTTCCATTATACAATTTATCATCATCAAAGTGCAACAATATTCAAATCTCAATATACACATGTCCATTTATCAATTCAACATTATTAGCTCAAATCTCGAGCCTACAATAACATCCCGCAGACATTCTTACTCGACCATATTTTTCGATTAAGTTTATAATTTACTTCCAATCACATAACAACTATTTAAATAGTCTAAGTAAGTAAATTAATCACATTTTAAGGCTAATTAGGTTCTGAAACATATAATACGCATAAATCGAATATAATGATAAATTACACGAAAATCGAGATTTGGGCGTCTGTTACTAGGCGAAAGGGTTGAGACATCACATAAAAAGAATAGGGAGAGTGAGGGTGACATTTTCTCTTGCTTGTGGGTCCCACACGCCATGACTTCAGTACACGCATGGTCCTCACGCGCTGTGGCTTCTGCCCACGCTTGAGCACCACGCGCCATATGTGGAAATAAACCTTGATATGTCTAGTTCCTCAGAACGTTGCGTTGCACCTGAAATCTAGTTTATCTGATGGTTGTATGTTCGTGCTTCTCCCATGGTTCCAATGTCGTCGATGGTTCGTCAATCGAAGTTCTTGATCAATTGGAAATCGAGAAAAACCAAAGAAAACTTCTTACTGTGAAATTGACGAAAATCTACATTTTCTGATGCCAAGAATACTGTCAAAATATTCCCCTTTGCCGAGCTCTACACTTTCCTTAAAAGACCCGATCGAAATCGACTCCAAATCAAACTGATCGGGATAAATTTCTTTTTTTTTTTTCCTTTTTCTTCTTTTTCTTTCTTTTTTTTTTTTTCTCTCTCACGTCAAACCTTCTCAAAATTGGAGTAAGCCCACATTCTATATACCAACATGCAAAATACAAATTCTAACCCTCACTTGTGTTTTTTTCATTTAAAAAAATAACACTCAAACTTCTTAAATTATCCCTAAAACTTCAACACACACTAATAAGAAAAAAAAATTAATACATGCTAAAATAATTTAGGTGTTACAATCTATATGCATTAGCTAAGTACAAAAAAGTGTGGCCAATCGTGACACAAGTAGGGATGACAGTGGGTAGGGTTTGGTGCGGGTTTATCATTACCAAACAATAATGACGCATATGTAAATAAATTACCAAACTCGCATCATACCCGCTGCGGATTTTAATTTTCATTACCAAACCCGCACCCGCATATAAAAATAAATTACTAGACTCGCATTGGTATTCAGCGGATTTTTTACGGGTTTTAAAAATATCATATAAAAATAAATTTCTCGTGATAGAATATTCTTCATCTATAATATGAAAACCAAAATAAACAGAATATTAAATCATCTATAATTTAGTCACATGTCAGTGGAGTTTGGCTTGAAGTCAATATGAAATCGGAAATATTAAACAAAATACTAGACCAAAAGCAATTCAAAAAAATGATAAAGTTGACAAAAAAAATTAACAACAGATTAAACCAATACAAGACCATAAGCAATTCAAAAAAATGATAAAGCTAACTACATAATGTGAGTCATTTTATATAAGTGGATTTTCTCTACCCTAAAAAATATAAAACAGAAAATTTTAGTTTGCGAATAGCGGATACCCGTTGCGGGTATCCGCGTGTTTTGCTTAATTACCAAACCCGCAGCGGGTTTTGTTTTAATTTACTAAACCCGCACCAAATCCACTTAAATATTTACCAAATCTTACCAATTACGGGTGGGTTTTTACGAGTTTGTGGGCAAAATTACCTTCTCTAGACACAAGCCAATATGATCAAAGAATTAAATAAACTTGTCTTGACATTTCCCTTTCATTCAGCCCCTATTGCTGCCTATGTAAAGGTATAGATAGCTATCAATAACTTTCACACGACCGACAAATTTTCCATCCACATATTTGAATCTTCCATCCACATATTTGAATCTTTCCCTTCCACACGTTCATATACATATACGTGATGTTTAAAATTACATCATTTTAAGAAAACAACGTTAAAAAAATCAATTTGAACTCTGTTCACTTCATTTTTTAGAGGAAAAAAGTCTGTTAACTCGATAATCGATAGCTGATAATAGTGAGCTTTGTCATTTTGTTTGAAAACTAATCGGTGTAATTTAATGAAATTATAGTATGTGTTAGTTTCATTTTTATTGGCATGTGTCCGTGACAAAACAAGTTCAATTGAGTTGTAATCTTTCATGAAGATCTTTGTGCAATTGGACTAGTTTCTGGCTGCTGTGCATCAGACATGCGTTCGTGGTGCGTTCGTTGCAGTGTTCGAACGGTTGGCGTTAGTGTCACGTTCTTTATTGGGTTCGAACAGGAGCATTCCAGAGAGCAAACGTTCGAGTCACGTTCTTGGTGGGTTCGAACGAGATCATTCCAGAGAGCATCCGTTCGTTGTGCGTTCGATGGTCGTTCGAACGAGTCTTTCCAGTGGGCACGCGTTCGTGAAGCGTTCGATAAACCGTTCGAACGCCAGTCGCATCTGAACGCGTTTTTGGCCTGCAAAACCCTAGTTTTTCACCCTACCTATAAATATAACCCTTAGCCGCCATTCTCATTAGTTGAAGCATATTTCTCTTGAGCCAAATACTCTCAAAGCTTTCAACTCTCTTTGATTTCACCTTGAAGACTCTTTGAATCTCATGTCTTCTATTTGTTTGGTGAATTCAAATCTTTGATAAACCTTCAACACAACTTAACCCAATTCTCTAATCCTTTAGAGTTCTTTAGGAGGAAGTTTGATAGTCGGAGTTCCGGCGTCATTGGTGAGAAAATCTACTCAGAGACTTCAGAGGTTCTGAAGAAAACCGTGGGTCGCGGGCTTGAGGAGTTGCCTTGAGTTCTTGCAGTATTGAGGTACTTGAGTCGGTGGAGTTGCCACCATAGGTCTTGACCATCGCTGTAAGTTTTTCTCTATATAGTGGATTCAGGTGGTAGCCTATACCCGGAGTGGTGTTTTACTCGGAAGAGTTTTCCACTTCGTCACCAAAATTAGTGTGTTGAATTTTGTGTGATTGATTTACTTTTCCGCAATTTCTATTATTGATTAATATTGTGGATTTTATTGTTGTTGGTTGATTTGGTAATTGCCTGTTTCTATTCTATAGTAGCAGTAACAGGACTTGTCCTGCTTATTATTTATAATTCCGCAAAGGGTCAGAACCTTGTGTAAAATCGAATTTTTCAGTATGTTTTAGAGCATATTTTCAAAATGATGACACTTTTTTAGACTCTGATAGTACTTAATATGTTATGATCAGATTTAATAACTTTGATATTATTTCTTTTAATATAACCATTTCACTTGTGATTTTTCAATGAAAAATCACTATATATTTTGAAAATATTCCAACTTACATGCATGGTCAAAATATCAAACTAGTATCCATCTATTTATCTATCTATCACTATAATACAAAGACATAATTACATAATCAATAATCAGTATGTAACAGTTCATCAAAAGATCTATCTTCTCTAATTAAAACATCGACATTTTTTAGTTATAAATAGCCTGATTCAAATATTGCAGGGCTCTATGAACTTCATTGGTACTTCTATGCAGACTACTAAGAAGATGAATATGTTTAATTTAAGGAAGACACTTTCTGTCTCTATATATGTAGACATTGTGTGCTGCTTGCTACTTTACAACTTCTGTCTCTATATATGCACTTGGATTCTAAGTTGTATCATGTAATTAGTTTGTTGATGCAGCTGTGGTTACCTCTTGTTGCTGCTGTCGCGTCTTCCTGGTGTCCGAGGGAGAGGGCAGGGTTTTCTTTTGAGATTTGGTTTTGTATTACGTGCAATAGGCCTACATTGTGGGACGTTTAGAAGAAATTGCAGCACTCAGTGATATTCCAAATATTGAATTTATTTAGTAAAACAAACAAATATTAATTTTAATAACTACATATTTTGTATAAAAGATTAATAATTGTGTGTACGATAATAAAATCTGAAAATGTGGAACACATTGCAATGACTGCATGATTTTTCTTTATGGTTGTGGATGAATATTAAACGACTGGTCCATTATGCTTGCTCATATTTTCAGTAAGCAGACAGCCTTTATTCTTCGATAAACGAAAAACACGTGGCTTCAGTCAACTCTATTATATATATCTATATTATAAAGCACAATGGTGTTTGAGGAAAGAGAGTGCATCCAACGGCTCTCTTTATGTGGTTTAATTAACGGCTCAGATCATTTCATTGGTAATTGGAGGAAAGAGAGTGAATTGATTTATGGAAAGGGTCAAAAATTTCAAATTTTCAAATAAAAAAATAGAAAGTTAAAATAAAATCATTTAATTTTGTAACACCGTGCCGTAGGCACGGGCCAAATACTGTAACACCGTGCCGTAGGCACGGGCATCATTTAATTAAAAAATAAAATCATTTAATTCTGTAATACCGTGTCGTGCCGTAGGCACGGGCATCATTTAATTAAAAAATAAAATCATTTAATTTTGTAATATCGTGCCGTAGGCATGGGCCAAATACTGTAACACCGTGCCGTAGGCACGGGCAAAAACTAGTATATATCTATATAATAAAGGAGAATGGTGTTTGGAGGAAAGATAGTGTATCCAACGGCTCTCTTTATGTGGCTTAATTGACGGCCCAGATCATTTCATTGGTAATTGGAGGAAAGAGAGTGAATTGATTGATGGAAATGGTCAAAAATTTCAATTAAAATATAGAAAGTTAAAATAAAATCATTTAATTCTGTAACACCGTGCCGTAGGCACGGGCAAAT
>SKCR01004694.1:0-26275 GCA_019454045.1 Zanthoxylum bungeanum | reverse complement strand
GGCATCCTGTAGGCCCGATTGAGGACTCGTTGGGCGAGAGAGTGATTTATGATTCTGGCTTGGATAGGATGGCGACAGTTGCTTCCATTATCTCTGATTCTACTTGGCATTGGCCCCCTTCTAGATCTGCTGCTCTTGTTGATTTGGCTCAGACTCACCTTCCGTCTCCTTCTAGTTTGAGGGAGGATGTGCTGGTTTGGGAGGATGATAGACATGGGAGATTTTTTGTGGATAGTGCCTGGAATGCTTTGAGGTCAAGGAGACCCGAGATGCCTTGGTCCCGAGTTGTCTGGTTCCGGAAATCTATTCCCCGCCATTCTTTTCTTCTTTGGATGTCTATTCAGGGAGGCCTTTGTACTCAGGACAGTCTGATGAAATTTGGTATATCCTCATGCTCGCGGTGTATCCTTTGTGGTTGTTCGAGTGAGGACATCGATCATCTTTTATTTCAGTGCCTCTTTTCATCGAGGGTTTGGTCGTCTGTGCTAGCCATGTGTGGATTAGATTGGAGCTGTCGAGATTGGCGCCAAACTGTTGAGTGGCTTTGTCAGTTCTCCGGTGCCTCTTTATATCATCTTCTGGTTCGTCTGTCCTTTGCAGCGTCAGTTTACCATATATGGAGGGAGAGGAATGCTCGCACTCATGATATGCCTCTTAGGCCAGTTTCTATTCTTCTATATGATATTGTTTTTGATGTTCGGAATCGTGTTAGTTCTTTACGTAAGGTGAATCCATCTTATGACAATAAATGGCTTCACCTTTCGTGGCACTTGCCCGATGACATCTTTAGTTGATCTCTTGTAGCCGTTTGGCTTCTTCTAGGAGGGCATGTCCTCTCTAGATCCTGGGGGATGCCCCTTTGCTCTTGTATAGTTTTTCTTTTGGTTATAATACTTACCTTATCCAAAAAAAAAAAGGAAAATGGCCGTTGGAATGGACAACTCAGCAACGGAAGAAGTTCTTCAAAGAAGTCAAGCACTATGTCTGGGATGAACCGTACCTGTTCAAACGGTGTGCTGATCAATTATTGAGACGATGTGTTCCACAGGAGGAAATCAACAGTGTTTTGCAGCACTGTCATTCATCATCATATGGCGGACACTTCAGCGGAAATAAAACTGCAGCCAAAGTCCTACAATAGGTTTGTTCTGGCCCACTCTTTTTAAAGATGCTTATCTTTTTGCTTTTCAATGTGACAGGTGCCAGAGAATGGGAAATATTTCCAGGAGAAACGAATGACCGTTACAAAACATTCTAGAAGTGGAAATATTCGATGTGTGGGGTATAGATTTCATGGGACCCTTTGTTCCATCATTCGGAAACTTGTACATCCTGGTTACTGTAGACTACGTCTCCAAATGGGTTGAAGCAATTGCACTACCATCAAATGATTCAAAAGTGGTGATCAAATTCCTGAAAAAAGAACATTTTCACTCGGTTCGGAACACCTCGTGCAATTATCAGTGATGATGGCTCTCATTTCTGCAACAGATACTTCGATGCACTCCTATCCAAATATGGAGTTACTCATAAGGTTGCCACTGCTTACCATCCACAGTCAAATGGACAGGTTGAGGTTTCAAACAGGGAGATCAAGAGAATCCTAGAAAGGACCGTTGGATCAACAAGGAGGGACTGGTCAACAAAACTAGATGATGCATTATGGGCCTACCGGACAGCTTACAAGACACCCATTGGTATGTCCCCATATCAATTGGTGTTTGGGAAAATGTGCCATCTACCAGTTGAACTCGAGCACAAGGCGTACTGGGCACTGAAGAAGTTGAATCTTGATTCACAAGCAGCAGGAGAGAAAAGACTTCACCAACTCAACGAATTGGAGGAATTTCGCTTACAGGCTTATGAGAATGCCAGATTGTACAAGGAAAAGACCAAAAAATGGCATGACCGAAAAATAGTGCACATAAAGTTGGAACCAAGGCAGCAGGTGTTGTTGTACAACTCGAGGTTGAAACTTTTCCCTGGAAAGTTAAAATCTAGGTGGTCAGGTCCATTTGTGATCACTCAGGTTTTACCTTAAAGAGCTGTTGAGTTACTGGATCCTAACACCAACAACACAGTCAGGGTTAACAGTCAGCGTGTCAAACACTACTGGGGAGAATTATTTGAGCGACAAAAAGAAAGTGTCACGCTTTCAGATCCAGCCTAACGTTCGAGAAGTCAAGTCTGGCTGACGACTTTAAACTTAGCGCTCGCAGGGAGGCAAACCATGAAAATCTTGTATATATTGTGATTTGGAGTGATTTAATTTTTTGAGTTTAGTTTTTGCAGATTACGACATTTCAAGATGGAAGAAGCTCTCGCAAATCTTCACAACCAATTTCCTTCTCTTCCTCAAAAATCTCTGATAAAAGTCTACAAAACTCGCTTAGAACGGATGAGGTTATTGACAATCCATGGTATTCCTAATGATATTCATTGGGTAATTGAAGCACGAGTCTGATTGGCAGGTGAGTCTTCTGACTCTTTTATTTCACATCTGCCTGGTTTTGGAAGAAGCACCTATGCAAAGAAACGTAGAGCTAAGCAAATGGGTGTTTGTTTCAAATGTGCACGATTTAATTGCAATACTCGTTGTCGCTCTTTAGGAATGGTGTCTGATAATCGCGAAGACAAAATTAAATTCATTAGGGATGGCTTGAGTAAGGAGTCTGTAGATGAAATATCTTCAACTCTTGAGACGCATCCCAGTGGATATGTTCATATAGCCATTCGTAAATTACATACACAATTTCAAAAAGAAAGACAACTGTTAAGTCTCGGGAATCTGACTCAAAAAGACCCTGTTTGCCAATTTATAAGAAAATTGGATGGGAAGTTTTTCCCTGACGCATAGACGTCGATCAAGCCGCTACTTTTCTTGTAAATATTATATCTCTTTGTTTTTTCCTAATAATTGTAATTTGTTTTGTTTTTTCTTTTATTTTCTCCGACAGGATCCAGACCTTTTTGACTATCACGATATTATTTCGCTACTAATCGTCCTCTGGAAGATACTTGTGCTATTTTTACTCACCCTTTTCAGGTACTATAAATTCAGCCCGTCATTGCACTTTTGAAGACATCCAGAGTTGAGAAAGAAATACATAAAAAAATGGAAGCCACTTCAAGAAGACGAGTTGAAAACATCTGTGTATTTTGCGGTAGTAGTGTTGGTACTAAACCACAATACATAGAAGCAGCACATGAATTGGGTCGAGTCTTAGCTGCAAGGAATATGCACTTAATATATGGCGGAGGAAATCTTGGACTTATGGGGATCGTTTCAAAGGCTGCACAAGAAGGAGGCAGTCACGTTTTGGGAATCATCCCAAAACCCTTGGCAGAAGCAAATCTTATTGAACCATCAAACAGAGAGGAACTAATCGTGCCAGGTATGTCTGAACCATTAGTGGAAATGATTAACCGTGCTGATGCTTTTATTGCTTTGCCAGGTGGCTTGGGCACATTGGAGGAAATTTTTATAGTACTATCTTGGGCGAACCTGAACATACATCAGAAACCAATTGGACTACTCAACATTGATGGATTTTATGATTTTCTTTGTGTGTTTCTTGATGTTGCTCGGAGAAATGGGTTCGTGTCGAAACCTTTGAAAGAACTCCTATTTACTGCCAGAACTGCTCCGGATCTAATAGACCAACTCATAGCCTATGAACCACGAGTTGACCCTATCCTTTCAAAGATAAATTGGTCCGAGGACGATCGTGGTAAGAGGCGTAGGATTAATCTGGATCATAACCTTTAATTTCTTGTAGAATTTCAGCTAACCAGGTATTATCTTCTAAACTCTTCTTCTGCTGTTTAAGACATTGGGGACAATGTCTCATTTAGGTTTGGGGGAGGGAATTAGTTGATCAGTACCTTGTTTTTAGTTTGTGTGTTCTTTTTATTTTTAGTCCAAAATTTTTCGAAAAATACAAAAAAATTGAAATTTTTTAAAAAATTACAAAAATATTTTGTGTTTTTGGGTTTTTATTTTGACTAAAAGGGTGAAATTGGTAAGAGATAGCTGAGTAAGGAATTTCTACTCCTGAGACGTATCTCAAACCTATTTCGAAACAAGTTAATTTTTGTTTATTTCCTTTTGAATTATTTAATTTGTAAATTCTCCATAAAACGGACTAAAATTGATCTTCATATGCTCAGTTGGCAGGTATTATCAATATGCATAGTAACATACAGACATGAGCTAAAATTGAAAAGTTTGTAATATTCAGTGCTCTAGTTCAATTGGAGGAAGCATCTTAAAAAGTGATGGAGTAAAAAAAAAAAAACGTCCGAGATCCGAGTTATTATGTCTGTAAGGGTGTTTTAACACATAGTGCCCTAAAACCAACTGGTTTGGGAGTCACTGGCCCAAAGCTCGTTACATGGATCAAAGATGCTGCAAAAATATATATATCTGAAGTCTGAGTAATTAAGTTCGTAGGGGTGTCTTAACACTTGGTGCCCTAAAGCCAACTGGTTTGGGAGCCACCGACCCAACACTCGCTACATAGACGGAAGGTATTGTATATAAATAAAAAAAATTCAAAGAAAAAATCAGAAAAATTAGAAAAATTATTCCATTGCTACAAAAAGGTGTGAAATCTGATAAAACTTTAGGACAAAATTATTACTCTCTTATCAACTATACTTGTGAATGTTGTGGGCAAAAATGAAGTTGATTAATATTATGCTGGCTGTGTATATGGAGAATGGTAAATATAATCGGAGAATTTACTTAATCAGTAATTTAGAATGAAACAAAACAGTAACTTGGAGTAGAAGTTTCACTTGAATAGTCACTAACTTCTTATTCTCTTTTCTCTTGTCTTTTTGCTTTTGTGTGCATTAGTTTTAACTAAGTTTTTACTTTTGTAAAATGTTTGTGGGTATCATTGCTGTAAACCCTCACGAGAGTACAACTCGTCCACTAGGGACACCTAGGGGTTTAAAGGCTTGTTGCATATGCTAAATGCAACAGTGATCTCTACGAAAGTGGCTTAGTTAATTTATTTATGTTATTTTACTCTATGTTTTGCTTGAGGACTAGCAAAATGTTAGGTTTGGGGGTGTGATGAGTGGTATTTATATCAATATTTCTCACTCATTTAACCAAATATTTTGTATAGTTTCTTGAGTTTTGTGAACGTTTTGATGTGTTTGGTGTTATTTTGTAGATAAATAAAGTTTCAGGACATTCTGGAGGTGATTTTGGCCAAAATAGTGAAAATTGGACGAAAAGGGCATTTTGGTAATTTCCCGCGTCGCGACGCCAAGACCTTCAACATCGCGACGTCTAACATGCGCCGAACAGTGCTAACATGCGCCGAACAGTGCTAACGTGCGCCGGGTCCACAAATCAGAATCTGAGAAAAGTTTGACTTTGCTAACGTGCGCCGTGCCACGTGTCACCATCACAGCCGATCTGCTAACATGCGTCGTGACACGTGTCGCAATCCTACGGTGCCGACAGTCACCATCGCCACATGTGCCACGTGTTACTCCATGTCATTTCCACATCATAATCCACATTACCAGGTTGACCAAGTCAAACTGCCACCTCACCGCCACGTCATCATCAGCCAATTAAGAAGTGCCACATGTCACAATCCTATGGTGCTGACAGTCTCTTTCCCACGTGTCGCCACGTCACCGCCACGTCAGCATCAATCATTGAATATCTAATCCTTATCTGACACGTGGCGGATAAGAATCTCATCGACCAATCAGAAACCGCCACGTGTCACGATAATTGAAGCCCAACCACCTCGCCATGTGTCACCTTATCAGTTTATCCAGAATCTGCAAACCGACGAACCAGAGCTTGCCACATCGACAGAAGCTGGCGTAGCGACGCCAAAGGCCTTGCCATCGCGACGCCCGAAGCCTATTCGCGCCTATAAATTGAGCTCGAGATTTCAGATTTTGTTGTACCATTTTCTCCCATTTCTTTTATGTAAATAGGGAGTTCTTCTCTCTCTAAGTTTCGTTTAATTTTTAGTTTTTAGTTTTGTAATAATTTTAATTACGTTCTGTAATAATAGTAATTTACTTTCTTACTTTTTACAATTTTTACTATTCACCCTGATGAGGTAACTTCCCCAGCTAGGGTGAAAGGTAATTCTTTTACTATTTCTATTTAGATTAATCTCCCTTAAAAATAATATATTCACTATTTAAAATTTGACTTAAAAAGGATATCGCTATATTGGTCGGTTGGTAATTAATTTTAATATGGTTTAAACCTGACTAATCAATGATACCGCCAGATTGGTCGGTTGGTAATTAATTTTGGTTCCGCCTTTATGGCTGGTTATTGACAAATATTACCGCCTTAATGGCTGGTTGGACTTAATTTGACTTAATCAGGATACCGCCAAATTGGTCGGTTGGTAATATTATCACAAGTTTATATATTATTTTATGGGAGATATCTAAATTAGTAGTAGTAAAAGTAATTCCTTTTACTTTAGCATTTGTTTTATTATAATTTACTTTTCAGTATTTACTTTATCGCATTTTTACTTTATGTCTTTTATTTTCAAGTTTTTACTAGCCCTAGTTATTTGTTGTAACTAAATTAGTTATCTAGGGTTGTGATGAATTTCAATATTACCGGTTTATAAGAGGTTAGATTATAGTTTGGGTAATATAAAGATTTATTTATTGAGTCTTAAACTTAATACTTTTTAATTAACTGGCCATTAATTAAATTGACTAGGCAAACTTAAAATGAACTAGACATAGGGATTTTAAGTTTAAGACCTCAGACTCAATAGCCCACGATCTTCCTTGAGGATAGATAACCCTTTAATAGATTTCCTTACAAGATAGGAATATACCTGTCGGGCGGGGGTAGCCATAATTGGAACTTAATCTTAATGAATCTAGGTAATTTGGTTGACATAGACATATGGTTCAATTGGATTATACTAGGTATTTGTAATTGACCATCGGAATAGGCTTTTACATAATTTAGTGTTCCAGGTTAATAAATCAATATTTTACCCAACTATAAGATAACCACTTCATCTTTAAAATGATATTGCAAAGAAATCACAACCCTAAATAGTTTTTAATATTGAATTTTCTTAAAATCTACTTTCGAACAATTTTATTTACTTGTCTTTAAATTTAGAATCGTCGCTATTTCAAATCAATTAAACAACCTGTTAGATACTAGTAATCATTTGACTTCATAAAATTAATAGTTTAGATATTAAGTCCTCGTGGGATCGATACTTTTTATACTACTTGAACGATATGTACGCTTGCGTTATACGTGTGTGTTTACGCCGGTCATTATGTCCGATTCGAATTCAATCAAATTAAATCCAATTCGACATTAAATCAATATTCCCGATTGATTCAAGTCATCCAATGATCAAAAATAAAAAAAATCACCAAGACATTTTAGGGCTAAGGCATTCGGCCAACATAGAAAATTTGGGGAAAATTATTCCAAATCAATTTTCTTGAAATTGATCCAATCAAACTTCAATTCAAACACATTTAAGCATATTCATTTATCCAATTCCACAAATTCATGCTCAAAATCAATTTACCCAAATTTTAAGCCCTAAACATTTCATGCTCAAACCTTGCTCTGATACCATTGTTGGTTTCTATTAAGGTCCAGGATGGATAATAAGTATGAAACAATGTGCGAATAACAATCGACGAAGTTGCGGAATACTCACATCGATCGGTTGAGCGATGCGGCAAGCAACGAAACTTCAAAAACGAACTTACTACCTCCTCACTGGTTCGGCAGTGGGCTGTGCGCAGCTCACTGTTTTGGCCTTCATTGGTCATCTTCGTCAAGCTCCAAGCTTCGTCGAACGATTCCCGGCTCATGGGTGAACTTCCCTATCACCTTCGCATGTCTCGTAGTGTGCTAGCACTTACGATTTTTGCCACAAAAACCCAACTCTATGCTTCCCTACTGCTCGGCATTTTGACAGAAAATGCAGTGAGCATTTTGCCCCTTGGGCGTGAGATGAGAGAGATGAGAGAAAGAGAGTTATGCATTTGGTTGTTCCAAATTTGTGTATTAAATACACACATTTGAATTTCAAATGCATTTCATGTGCATTTGGCTTTTAAAGTCAAACCATTAAAGCCCCAACCACTAACATAACTCAATCCATCAAGTTGTCAAGTCACATCACTCAAAGTGACAAGTGATTTGACGTTTGACGTGACTAGCTATTTGATGCTTGATTTGACGTGCCGCACTCGAATTCGAAATACGAATGCGCTCGTAAATAATCTCGGGCTCGGGTTCGCTAATTCTAAATTAATGAATTTTCCGTTGCGTCGTAATTAAATGATTATGCCTAGCGAAATCACTATTTACATCGCTAACGAATTAATTCTAAATTAATTCGTTCGCCCGAATTAAAATCTAATTTTAATTCCGCGTCGAAATCCTATTTCATTTAATATATCAAATATATTAATTTCTCTATTAATTCAAAATTAACAGTTATCTCTCTTTAATGATATTTTATCCCAGATAAAATATCTCTGCTATTAATCCCAGATTAATTTAGAGTGCGAGTCATACGTCATCGGTGAATCTTTAGGAAGCGACCCATGAGATCCCCGGATATGTTGGCAGTAAATTCGGTCTTCGGACTATCCGAACACGTAAGTACCTAGTACTATGTTTGTACCGATTTACAAGACAAGGTTGGCCTCTAGCAAAGCGCCATGCCTACCCAATTCTCCGAAAATATCCTTACAGGAATAAAGGATCTATTTCAAGCGTAGTATACCGTAGTATTACGTATTTCTGTCCAGCATCGGATGATCACGTGCAAGGCATGGGGCTGGAATTGTGTATGTCCCGTACGAAGCATATATCGGATGTCTGGCGACTAGTCTCTATATCGGATAACTATGACCTAGTCATATTATCCCGATGGCTGCAGCACTTAATAGAACCAGTACCGTATCCTACGTGACCATCATCTCCATATGACTGGAGTGACACTTCTGTTTTGACATCACACCCAACACACTACTTTTCTCGATATACCCAGAATTGGCGTACACAGAACCTGTTAAAGCCCTGGATGACCTCAACCAAAGTATATTGATTGTCGTATGCATTAGCGGTGCAAGTCTCAGGTTAAGACCAAATACACCTACCCTGATTTCGGACTTCCATAGACACATAATCATACTACCAATGGAATTCCGAGTGGGTCTATCCAGAGCGAAGCTGTTTCCCGTACCATCGGTAAAACACAACCTCCTATTACACTTGCATGAGTATCATATACCCAAATATATGAGAACTATGCCTTTGTGCCCTCACAACGCGCACAAGTGTAATACTAGTCTTTTAAGTATTTATCGATGTCCAATCTCGATAATACTCTGACTAGGGATATTTAATGATTTATCCTTCGTGGACTGATACTGTCTCATATCATTCTCAGTCCAGGAACAAATCATAGGGACCTCTTATCATTTATACATCTAGTGATCTAATCACAAATGATAAGAGTGCAATCTCTTTGTCACATAGTTAATTTGTACAACAACACCATGATCTATACAAATAGTGACGCTATGGGTCATAATTGTCCAACAAGAACTCCAACAATGGTATCAGAGTGATTAAAAGCATGAAACTTTGACTTAGGGTTTAAAATTGGGTAAATGTATTTGAGCATGATTTTATGAAATTGGATGATTGAGTATGCTTAAATGTGTTTTAATTCGGCAATAACACAAATATAGTCTTTCAAGCTCAAACCAATACAAACCAAATCAAATCAATGTAACTCTTTTTTTTTTTGGATAAGGTAAGTATTATAACCAAAAGAAAACTATACAAGAGCAAAGGGGCATCCCCCAGGATCTAGAGAGGACAAGCCCTCCTAGAAGAAAGCCAAACGGCTACAAGAGATCAACTAAAGATGTCATCGGGCAAGTGCCACGAAAGGTGAAGCCATTTATTGTCATAAGATGGAGTCACCTTACGTAAAGAACTAACACGATTCCGAACATCAAAAACAATATCATATAGAAGAACAGAAACTGGCCTAAGAGGCATATCATGAGTGCGAGCATTCCTCTCCCTCCATATATGGTAAACTGACGCTGCAAAGGACAAACGAACCAGAAGATGATATAAAGAGGCATCAGAGAACTGACAAAGCCACTCAACAGTTTGGCGCCAATCTCGACAGCAATGTAACTCATGTAAAGCAATCCAATCAACTTGCAAATGGTCTAATCAAGCTAAGCACAATGCGACCAATTCTCTTTCTTCTTTTTTTTTTCACTTTTCTTTTTTTGATTTTTGAAACTAATAACTTAATAACAATGTTAAACACGTCCAAGTAACTTACAATTAACAACTAAACACTTGATTCAAGCAAAGAACACAAAAGCCCCAATTTTGACCTAAGTAGCCAAAGCTTAACTCAAAGAAATACTCATGATCAATAAAAAAACACTCAAGACAGAATGTTATTCATGATATTTTGATCACAAATCAACAAGAATCAGCAAGAAACAACAAGATCCAACAATGGCCGAATCAAGGTGGAAGTAAAACCTTGATGCCGAAATTAAATCAACAAAGAACAAAGACGAATACAAGATTAAACAACACAAATGATAGGAAATCAGACCTCATAACCCTAAGCTCATGATACCAAATGACAAGAACTCACTTAGGTTGGAAACCAAGCAAACCCCAAGCATCTTTAAACCCCAAGAACTTTGAATACTGATTTTGTAGGAACAAAACCCAACCAAGATCAGCCCCTAACCACCATGAAACTCACGTCCATGATAACCACAAGCATGAAATCAGATTGTATTTTGCTAGCAATGGAGACGCCACTAAGTTGCCAAGCTTAGATAAGTCAATTTGAACTTGAAAAGGGGAATCCCTCCCTCAACAAGGTTTTGGCCATAGCCATGGAAAGCTCAAGCTTTTCTCTCTTTCAAAATTCTGTATATTACGTTGGTTCCCCAAAAATACAAAGAAGAGTCATATAATAAGGGTTACAAAAGAGTAAAAAGGCTAAAATGACCCTAGAGCTAAAATTACCAAAATCCATAAGTCAAGCACCTCAACCACGACCATTAAGGTCCTTTTGCACCTAAATAAACTTAAAACAAAGATTAGAAGCTAATCTCACTTAAGCTAATTAAGGTGCTTACATGCTATAGTAAATTGACGTGCTTCCGGCTAAGTACAAATCTAAGCATAATTAAGCCTAATGGCATAGTCAACCATGCTAATTACATCATAAATAAAGTCAAAATGTCGAGCACAAATGACAAAAATGCCCCCATTTGGCCGAATTCAACATAGTCCCAAAATGGGTGAAATCGGGTCAAAAGGGTGCTGGTGCTGAAGCTGCTCTGCTATGCTTCAGTCTGAGCTGATCTGGGTCAAATGAAATAGCTTGGGGACCTCTCTGGTTATGCCCATATGTGTCTCTGGTGTGCACTTGACTTGGTTGTTGCAACTGGTCACATAGCTCTGAGCTAGTCCCGCAAAGGCCTCTCTGATCTTCTTTGCTCTTTGGCGTGTGATTGGCCCTGTTGGCAATTGCATGGGTTCTTCCAAGTTGTTAGCTGCATCCTGTAATGTCTCTGGTGTGGTTGGACTCATGTCACAAAGAGGGAGCTGCATACCCGCTGGATAACTTGTCCTTAGTTGTCAAGCGTGTTTTGAGTGCACAAATTGTTGAGGATGAGAGTGATCAACAAAGGGAGAACATATTTCATACCAGATGCCGTGTGAATGGTAAAGGGTGTAGTATGATCATTGACGGGGGCAATTGTGCTAATGTCGCAAGTACGGCTTTAGTTGAGAGGTTGGGATTAGATTGCTTGAAGCATCCCAAGCCTTATAAGTTGCAGTGGTTAAATTATTGTGGCGAGATAAAGGTGACAAAGCAGGTGTTATTGAGCTTTACCTCTGGGCCATACACGGATGATGTCCTATGTGATGTGATACCGATGCATGCAGGACATATTCTTTTGGGCAGGCCGTGGCAGTTTGATAGGAAAGTTATTCACGATGGGTTCAAGAATAAGTATTCCTTTCAACATAAGGGAAAACCAATTACCTTGTACCCACTCACACCTAAGCAAGTCCACGAGGATCAAGTCAACTTGCAACTTGAGAGAGATAGAGAGATTGAGAGTGCAAACACAACCTTAGGGAAAACACGTGAGGGGAGTGTGACCGAACCTAGTAAGGAAAATAAGGCAAAGGTCGTGAGTGTTTCTAAGGGGAGTGTGAGTGAACTTAAGGGGGAAATAAAAGGGAGAGTGAAAAAGAGCTTTTACATGGGTGAAGGTGAAGCAAGGAAAGCTTTTAAGGCTAGCAAGCTTATGCTTTTGTTGGTCTACAAGGAACACCGTATTTGTATTGCTAACACTGACCCTTTGCTTCATGTGTCCATTTCATCTCTTTTGCAGGAATTCAGTGATGTGCTGACAGAGGACATTCCTAGTGGGCTTCCACCCATTAGAGGTATTGAGCACCAGATAGATTTCTTACCTTTTTTTTTTTGGATAAGGTAAGTATTATAACCAAAAGAAAAACTATACAAAAGCAAAGGGGCATCCCCCAGGATCTAGAGAGGACAGGCCCTCCTAGAAGAAAGCCAAACGGCTACAAGAGATCAACTAAAGATGTCATCGGGCAGGTGCCACGAAAGGTGAAGCCATTTATTGTCATAAGATGGATTCACCTTACGTAAAGAACTAACACGATTCCGAACATCAAAAACAATATCATATAGAAGAACAGAAACTGGCCTAAGAGGCATATCATGAGTGCGAGCATTCCTCTCCCTCCATATATGGTAAACTGACGCTGCAAATGACAGACGAACCAGAAGATGATATAAAGAGGCACCGGAAAACTGACAAAGCCACTCAACAGTTTGGCGCCAATCTCGACAGCTCCTATCTAAACCACACATGGCTAGCACAGACGACCAAACCCTCGATGAAAAGAGGCATTGAAAGAAAAGATGATCGATGTCCTCACTCGAACAACCACACAAAATACACCGCGAGCATGAGGATATACCGAAGCAATCCGGAGGAGACGAAGGAACTTCAAAAGCAAGTGAGGGAGTTGATGGAGAAAGGGTATGTTAGAGAAAGTATGAGTCCCTGTGCGGTACCAGTTCTTCTAGTTCCTAAGAAAGATGGGTCATGGCGTATGTACGTTGATTGTCGAGTGATCAACAATGTAACGGTAAAGTATCGTCACCCTATTCCTAGACTAGATGACATGTTGGATGAATTGCATGGTTCCAAAGTTTTTAGTAAGATTGATATAAAGAGTGGATACCATCAAATTCGCATGAGAGAGGGAGATGAGTGGAAAACTGCATTTAAGACCAAGTATGGCTTGTATGAATGGTTAGTTATGTCATTTGGTCTTACAAACGTACCTAGCACATTTATGAGATTGATGAATCATGTTATGCGTGCTTTTATAGGTAAGTTTGTTGTAGTTTATTTTGATGACATCTTAGTTTACAGTAAAACATTAGATGAACATGTTACACATTTGAAGCATGTTCTTGAAGTGTTGAGACAAGAAAAACTGTATGCTAACTTTGGTAAGTGCACTTTTTGTATGGATAGGATTGTTTTCCTTGGTTTTGTGCAGATGGCATCGAAGTTGATGTAGAGAAGGTGAAGGCGATTCAGGATTGGCCTACACCAACGACAGTGACAGAAGTTAGAAGCTTCCATGGATTAGCAAGCTTCTACCGCATATTTGTTAAAGACTTCAGTAGTATTGATGCACCACTGACTGAAGTAGTGAAGAAAGAAACAGAGGATACATCTGCTTTACAAAAAATCATAAGGTCATCTGCAAAACAGAGAGACTATCCTACGTTCTTTCTCCATCAACTCCCTCACTTGCTTTTGAAGTTCCTTCGTCTCCTCCGGATTGCTTCGGTATATCCTCATGCTCGCGGTGTATTTTGTGTGGTTGTTCGAGTGAGGACATCGATCATCTTTTCTTTCAATGCCTCTTTTCATCGAGGGTTTGGTCGTCTGTGCTAGCCATGTGTGGTTTAGATAGGAGCTGTCGAGATTGGCGCCAAACTGTTGAGTGGCTTTGTCAGTTTTCCGGTGCCTCTTTATATCATCTTCTGGTTCGTCTGTCATTTGCAGCGTCAGTTTACCATATATGGAGGGAGAGGAATGCTCGCACTCATGATATGCCTCTTAGGCCAGTTTCTGTTCTTCTATATGATATTGTTTTTGATGTTCGGAATCGTGTTAGTTCTTTACGTAAGGTGAATCCATCTTATGACAATAAATGGCTTCACCTTTCGTGGCACCTGCCCGATGACATCTTTAGTTGATCTCTTGTAGCCGTTTGGCTTTCTTCTAGGAGGGCCTGTCCTCTCTAGATCCTGGGGGATGCCCCTTTGCTTTTGTATAGTTTTTCTTTTGGTTATAATACTTACCTTATCCAAAAAAAAAAGTAGTGAAGAAAACTGTTGGTTTCAAATGGGGAGAAGAGCAGGAGCGTGCATTCCAGGATCTTAAAATGAAGTTATGTAGTGCACCAGTTTTGGCGCTACCTAATTTTGAAAAGACATTTGAGATTGAGTGTGATGCATCCGGAATAGGCATTGGAGCTGTTCTTATGCAAGAAAAGTGACCAATAGCTTACTTTAGTGAGAAGCTGAATGGAGCAGTTTTGAGGTACCCCACATATGACAAGGAGTTGTATGCGCTAGTGAGAGCCCTTGAGACTTGGCAGCATTATTTGTGGCCTCAAGAATTTGTGATCCATACTGATCATGAATCATTGAAGCACTTGAAGGGCCAAGGTAAGTTGAACAAACGACACGCAAAGTGGTTGGAGTTCATTGAGACATTTCCATACGTAATTCGCTACAAACAAGGTAAGGAAAACATTGTCGCTGATGCACTATCGCGAAGGTACAGATTCGAGGTCGAATCCTTTTCAAGAGAGAGGGAATGACATGAATCCAACAACTCAAGGAACATTAGATCCTCTGCAATTTCCAACAGGGCCAATCACACGCCAAAGAGCTAAGAAGATTAGAGACGCAATGGCGGGGCTACTGCGCAGAATGCCATGGTCGAGTGTGACAGACAACTCCGGGGCATATTGGCGTCACATGAGGGCTTCAATGGAGTGGGTCCAAAGCTATTTCACTTGACCCAAGTCATACCAGAGTAACACACCAGCAATCTTGAAGCCGAGTATATTTTTAACGGATCAAGCCGATTCAAGCCCGACATTAAATATTCGGCCAAGACAAGACTTATTGGACTTTATGACACATCATTATGCCTTTATACATGGAAGCCACGAATTGGAGGACTTTTGTTGCAAGGAAACAACTTTAGACAAATTTGGAAAAGTTTTCCACATTTGTTGACTTTTATGATTTTGTGTTTTTACTTTAGACTTTTTTGGCAAAGTTATTTATTAAGTCTTTGTTTGTTATTGATTAAGTCTTTGTTTCTTTTGACTTTGTGTTTGTTATTAAATGTCTATTAAGGGCATGCCCATTTAATAGCCATTAGTTAGCAACTTAGGTTTGTGTTTGGTCATTTTGCACCCATTAGGGTTTCTTTCATTGTACTATTTAAACTCATTTCATCTTAATGAGAAGCTTATCACCAAATTTCTAATTTCATCTTCATTTTGAAGTCTTGGCTATTGCCTAATTTTCTTAAGGGAGGGATTCCCCTTATCTCATGCAATCGACTTATCTAAGGCGTGGCAACCTTAGTGGCGTCTCCGTGCCAGCAGAACACTTCAAGAATCATCTTAAGGGTTCTCAAAGACAAGTTCTTTTTGGGTCTTCTTGTGGCCTTGGAAGGGTTTTGTTCCTACAAAATCAAATCGCGGTTCTTGGGGTTCTATCCGCTGCGAGGGGTTTGCTGGCCTAATCCTCCAAGTGAGTTCCGCGTCAAAATATTTGATCGCAAAGAAAGATGCCAAACCCAGATTGATCCGTTGGATACTTTTTCTGCAAGAATTTGACGTGGAGATTCGAGACAGGAAAGTGACAGAGAATCAGGTGGCAGATCATCTATCGAGGCTCGAGAATGGAGAAACAGCTAGCAAAGAACTGTCAATCAAAGAAACTTTTCCAGATGAACAGTTGTTTGCCATGAAACAAACAGGAAGTCCCTTGGTATGCTGACTATGTCAACTACATTGTGTCAGGAAAATGGCGTTATTTTTTTTATTTTTAAAATCCTGCTCCTCAAACGGAATGAACAGTGAATATGCTCTCAACTGGGCGATTTGCTTCTTCTCCTTCGTGTACCTGGATCCCTTTGGTCTTCTACCAAATTGATTCTCTCTTTCAGATCTGGGCTTTTACTAAAATTATTTTCCCCGTGCCTTTCTCCTCTTGTTACCCTTTTGTTTTCTCAGATCTATTTTCTTTCCCTTTATTTTTCTTAGATCGGTTTTGGTCTTTTATATTCCGGTTTCCCCCCCTTTTTTCTCTTTTCCTTTCTACTTTCGCCCCTTTTGCTCTCCTTATTTTCCTCCTCACCGTTTCTTTCATTATGCCTCCTTCTGGTCTCCCTATCGTGGGGCCGCGCCTCCCTGGCACTGGCCGTAGAGCTGTTAGGGCTACATCGTCGGATCTCGTGGCCCTCTCGGTTCCTTCCTCAGCGCCGGCGGCATTGACTTTCTCAGAAGGAGTCGCTTCAGCCTCTAGCTTGGTTATTGGTGATAGTGGGTCTGGTGTGTTATCTCCCCATCTGATTCTGTCTCCGCCGTTGCAGGTGTTCCGGGTCAAGGTGATTTTGGTGTTCCTGCTGGTTGTTCAGGCTCTTATTTGCCTGAGTTTGTTGTGTTGCTTCTGTTTCGGCCAGCGATTTTTGTGCTCCTGGCACTAACATTGTGTGTAGATCTGCCGATTGTTTGGGTGAAGGTGGCATTGATGTGTTGAATAATGAGAATTTGGATTTTGACCCTGGTGTTGTTCGTACCGTTGAGGGTGTTATTGGACATGGAGTTGGTGGTGGCTCTGCTGGATCGCTTGGTGTCTGGTCTCCGAGTGTAACTACTGGTATTGTTGATTCAATTTTGGTGGGCAATGTTTCTAAGCCAGTAGTGGCTGCTGGCCAAGATGTTGTTGGGAAATCTGGTATTGAGGTGTTGACATCCTCGGCAGTGGCTGTTTCAGTTGATGCAGAGAATGTGATTTGTGATGCTAAGGTGAATGGTTTCCTACCAGTTGTGGTTTCAGACTGTGTTATTGCAGGGGGGTCTGTGGGTGTGTTTTGGCTTCAGATGTAAGGGATGTAAGGGTTGTAAAGAATGGATTGGAGAATGGTTATCTGGTCCTGGTACTGACCGTAAGAAGGTTGGCTGTGCTCCTGGAGCTAAGGCAGATGTGGGTGTAGTTGGTGTTGGTTCTGATAGGGGTTCTGGTGTTGTAGTTAGCACTGAAGGCAGGTTGGATGGAGAGTTTGCTTGGTTCTGATAGTAGTGTCTTGATGGATTCTGTTAATGTAATTGGTGGTGCTGTGAGGCAGATTGATACCCAATTGACCGGTAGAAGAGTGTCTGGTGATGCCTTGGGTGTGCATAAGGAGGTGGTGCCGGCGAATCCTGTAGTAAAAGATGGGGGTTTTTCTGGTGGTACTAAGAGTTATGCCACTGCCTTGAATGGTTCTGTGGGAGTTGACAATCTTGATTCGACATTTTCTTCCACTGCTCTACATTATGTTAAACCTAATATTATTGATGGTAAGGTTGTTGTATGCCCACCTGCAGAAGTCTTTGAAGAAGGGAGTGTGTACTGGCAGAATACTTTAGTTGGTTATTTTGTGGGAAAACGTCTACCCTTCCAAACTGTCAATTCTATTGCACACAAGTTATGGGGAAGGATGGGTTTGTTAGAAGTCCTTACGTCCGAGAATGGTTTCTTTTTGTTTAGATTCAATAGCCTTCAAGAGGCTGGTGTGGTGTTGGATGGAGCCCCTTGGCATATGGCTAATAGGCCGTTGGTTTTAAAACTTTGGCATTCTAATTTATCTTTGACTAAGGAGGATTTGTTCAAGGTTCCGGTCTGGCTCAAACTTTTTGACCTTCCTTTTTCTTTATGGACGGCGAAAGGGATTAGCTGTGTGGCAAGTGCAGTTGGGAAACCTCTCAATGTTGACCATATTACCCAGTCCAGGAAACGTCTCAGCTTTGCTCGTGTTTGTGTTGAGATTGATGCTCGGAAGTCCCCTTATCGAGGAGATTGTGTTCCAATACCCTAATGGCACTAGGGTTCCTATTAGGGTTGAGTTTGAATGGGTTCCTGTGAAATGTTCTACTTGTGAAGTTTTTGGGCACTCGGTGAATTCGTGCCCCAAAAAGGCACCTAGTAAGGAGATTAAAAGTCTTCCTCAGCCTGCTATTCCTAAGCCACTCCTCCGTCTACGAATAAGGATGCTCCTTTTGATTCTGCTAAGGCTCAGGAGGGGGCTTGGATCCCGGTCACTAAAAATAAGAAAGGTAAGGGTACTTCTTTGAACCATCCTGTTAGTTCGAGTGATGTGGTGCCTCTGATTGCTGAGAGAACTCTTGTTTTGGGAGAGTGTTCTTCTAATGGGTTGAATCTGACTTTGGTTACTCATTCTCTGCCTGTGATTTCTTCTGAGACTGCTTCTATGGTGATAGATGGTAATTTGAAAGGTGAAAACTCCATTGACTCTTCACAACTTGGTGAGGATCTTCCTTATACTGAGGTAAATGAGTGCTCGCCGTCTGCAGTTTATGATTCGCCTACTCCGTTGGTTAACAGTTTGGCTATTAAGGCTGTTGACTCCCTGGAATCTAAGAAATTGACTTATGGTAACAAATCCAAAAAGGGTTCAGGTGGGAAAAGGAGTCAGAAGTGGAAGTCTTCTGGGGGGGTCGTCGACGTTGATTGTGGGTTTGGCCTTTTTCATCTGTTTTAATGATTTTTGGTTGTTGGAATATTAGAGGTCTCAATGACCCATTAAAACATGCTGAAGTCAGGAGGTTTTTTAGTGAGGAGAAGCTCTCGTTGTGTGGTTTAGTTGAAACCAAGGTTAAGGAGGTTAATCTTATGAATGTCTCTCGTGCGATTAATCCTTCTTGGAAGTTTTTTTGCCATTCTGATATTAGTCCGTTTGGTCGTATCTGGGTATGTTGGAATCCTAGTGATGTTGTTGTTAGCATTATTCAGTCTTCAGCTCAAGCTATTCACTGCCGTGTGACTCCTATTTCTGGGGTTTGGAATTGTGTAGTTTCAGTGGTTTATGGTGAGTGTGATTACGAGAAGCGGCGAGAACTTTGGGCTGACCTGCTTAATTGTGGTAGTATGGTTGATGATTCCCCATGGCTTGTTTTAGGTGATTTCAATGCTATCCGTTCTCCGTTTGAGCATAGTGGTGGATCTGTGGCTTGGCCAGCTTGGAAAGATGACTTGGGTTGCTGTTTGGGTCAAGCTGGCTTGGATGATCTGCAGTTTTCTGGGTGTAAGTTTACTTGGTTTAATAAGCAGATTCAGTCTCCTATTTGGCGCAAGTTGGACCGTGTTCTGGTAAATCCTTCTTGGGAGTGTATTTTCCCGGGTTCTTCTGCCCGCTTTCTTCCTTCCCGGATTTCTGATCACTCTCCTATGGTTGTTAAGCTTGCAGAGCTCCCTAAAAGGAAAATTCCCTTTAAATTCTTTCAGTTTTGGGTGGATCATCCTGATTTTCTTTCTGTTGTGGCTAGGGCTTGGGATATTGATGTTCATGGTACTCCAATGTTCCGGTTATGTTGTAAGCTAAAGAATGTTAAGCGGCTTTGAAGAAATTTAATGTTGAGCATTTCTCTAAGATTTCTTGTCGTGTTTTGGAGATCAGGAAGGAGTTGGACAGAGTTCAGTGTGCTTTACAGGATTTCCCCAGTGACCCTGCTCTGTTAGCTGAAGAAGCTCGTCTTTCAGTGAGTTATGGTGATTTGAGTCGGGCTGAAGAAGGCTTTAATAGACAGAAGTCTCGTGTTCAGTGGCTTAACCTTGGGGATCAGAATTCTAAATTCTTCTTCACTGCAATGAAGAGTTTTCATGGCCGTAGTAAGGTTACTTCTATTACTAAGGAGGATGGTACCTGTGTGGTGGATGATGCTTTGGTTAGAGATGAGATTGTTTCTTTTTTTGAGTCCCTTTTAGGTCCTCAGCATCGTCAGCAGGATTTTGATAGGGTGACCCTCCAATCTGCTATCACTAGACATGTGACTGAGGAGCAGAGTATAGCTCTTTCTCGAGAGGTTGTGGATGAGGAGATTAAGGCTGTTTTGTTTGGGCTGAAAGATAATAAAGCTCCAGGTCCGGATGGGTTCAATTCGGGTTTCTTTAAGAAGTGTTGGAATATTGTGGGGAATGATGTCTTATGTGCTATTCATTCATTCTTTTCTTCTGGTCGTCTTTTGAGGCAGGTAAATGCTACTTCCATTGCTCTGATTCCTAAGATTCCTAATCCCTCACAGGTTAAGGATTATAGGCCCATCTCTTGTTGTAACACCATTTACAAGTGCATTGCTAAGCTGATTGCGAACAGAATCAAGGTCATCCTCCCTTCAGTGATCAGTCAGAATCAATCTGCTTTTGTTGAGGGCAGGCGTATTAGCGACAATATTCTCTTGTGTCAGGAGTTGGTTCGGAATTATCACCGGAATGGCGGTTCCCCTAGGTGTGCTCTTAAGATTGACTTGATGAAAGCTTATGACACTGTTCGTTGGGATTTTTTGGTTGAAGTTCTGCGGTATGTTGGTATTCCTGAGAGGATGGTGGGTTGGATTCAGGAATGTTTGACTACCACGAGATTCTCTGTTTCTATTAATGGAGAGCTGCATGGTTTTTTCGCTGGGGGTCGTGGGTTGCGACAAGGTGATCCTATGTCTCCTTATCTTTTTGTTTTGGCTATGGAAGTGTTATCAGGCCTTCTTCGTAATATGGCTACTGATCCGGGTTTCCAGTACCACTGGCGTTGTTCAAAGGACCGTCTTACTCATCTCTGTTTTGCAGATGACCTTATGATCTTTTGTAAAGCAGATGCTTCCTCTGTTTCTTTGATCAAGGATTGTATTGGGCAGTTCAGTGGTTTATCAGGTTTAATTCCGAATCCAGCTAAGAGTCATCTCTTCTCTTCTTCTGGCATCTCTCTTTCTATGCAAGACCAACTGCGTGATGTGTTAAGATTCCAGGTGGGGACTCTTCCTGTGAGGTATTTGGGGGTTCCTTTGATCTCTACTAAACTTAGGGCCTCTGACTGTGCTTCTCTTGTGGATCGTATTGTTATGCGTGCTAAAAGTTGGAGTTGTAAGTTTCTCTCTTATGCAGGTCGGCTCCAGCTTATAAAGTCTGTTTTGTTCTCCATTCAAGTTTATTGGTCTTCTTTATTTATTCTTCCTAAGTCAGTGATTAGGAAGGTGGAGACTATCCTTCGTTCTTTCCTTTGGAAGGGTAGTGCGCTTATCCCTACTGGGGCTAGAGTAGCTTGGAGCAAAATTTGTTTACCTCTTAAGGAGGGGGGGCTGGGTATAAAGAGTCTGGAAGCTTGGAATAGAGCGGCTATTGTCAAGCATATTTGGTTTCTCTGTTCTGGCCAGGTTTCTTCTTGGTCTACTTGGGTTTACTCTTATTTACTGAGGGGGAGAAGTTTTTGGGAGATCCCACGTCCTTCTGATTGCTCTTGGAGTTGGCGTAAGATTTTGGAGCTTCGTTCTTGGTCCCGTCGGCGGATGAGAGTGAGTATTGGGAATGGTGAGTCGACTTTATTGTGGTTTGATAATTGGCATCCTGTAGGCCCGATTGAGGACTCGTGGGCGAGAGAGTGATTTATGATTCTGGCTTGGATAGGATGGCGACAGTTGCTTCCATTATCTCTGATTCTGCTTGGCATTGGCCCCTTCTAGATCTGCTGC
Source organism: Zanthoxylum bungeanum (assembly GCA_019454045.1). NCBI lineage: Eukaryota > Viridiplantae > Streptophyta > Magnoliopsida > Sapindales > Rutaceae > Zanthoxylum > Zanthoxylum bungeanum. Next base: position 4,314 of record SKCR01004694.1, on the reverse strand, counting down.
TCTTGTTGATTTGGCTCAGACTCACCTTCCGTCTCCTTCTAGTTTGAGGGAGGATGTGCTGGTTTGGGAGGATGATAGACATGGGAGATTTTCTGTGGATAGTGCCTGGAATGCTTTGAGGTCAAGGAGACCCGAGATGCCTTGGTCCCGAGTTGTCTGGTTCCGGAAATCTATTCCCCGCCATTCTTTTCTTCTTTGGATGTCTATTCAGGGAGGCCTTTGTACTCAGGACAGTCTGATGAAATTTGGTATATCCTCATGCTCGCGGTGTATCCTTTGTGGTTGTTCGAGTGAGGACATCGATCATCTTTTATTTCAGTGCCTCTTTTCATCGAGGGTTTGGTCGTCTGTGCTAGCCATGTGTGGATTAGATTGGAGCTGTCGAGATTGGCGCCAAACTGTTGAGTGGCTTTGTCAGTTCTCCGGTGCCTCTTTATATCATCTTCTGGTTCGTCTGTCCTTTGCAGCGTCAGTTTACCATATATGGAGGGAGAGGAATGCTCGCACTCATGATATGCCTCTTAGGCCAGTTTCTGTTCTTCTATATGATATTGTTTTTGATGTTCGGAATCGTGTTAGTTCTTTACGTAAGGTGAATCCATCTTATGACAATAAATGGCTTCACCTTTCGTGGCACTTGCCCGATGACATCTTTAGTTGATCTCTTGTAGCCGTTTGGCTTTCTTCTAGGAGGGCCATGTCCTCTCTAGATCCTGGGGGATGCCCCTTTGCTCTTGTATAGTTTTTCTTTTGGTTATAATACTTACCTTATCCAAAAAAAAAAGGAAAATGGTCGTTGGAATGGACAACTCAGCCAACGGAAGAAGTTCTTCAAAGAAGTTCAAGCACTATGTCGGGATGAACCGTACCTGTTCAAAACGGTGTGACTATATCAATTTGGAGACGATGTGTTCCACATGAGGAAATCAACAGTGTTTTGCAGCACTGTAATTCATCATATATGGCGGACACTCAGCGGAAATAAAACTGCAGCCAAAGTCTACAATAGGTTTGTTCTGGCCCACTCTTTTTAAAGATGCTTATCTTTTTGCTTTTCAATGTGACAGGTGCCAGAGAATGGGAAATATTCCAGGAGAAACGAATGACCGTTACAAAACATTCTAGAAGTGGAAATATTCGATGTGTGGGGTGGGTAGATTTCATGGGACCCTTTGTTCCATCATTCGGAAACTTGTACATCCTGGTTACTGTAGACTACGTCTCCAAATGGGTTGAAGCAATTGCACTACCATCAAATGATTCAAAAGTGGTGATCAAATTCCTGAAAAAAGAACATTTTCACTCGGTTCGGAACACCTCGTGCAATTATCAGTGATGATGGCTCTCATTTCTGCAACAGATACTTCGATGCACTCCTATCCAAATATGGAGTTACTCATAAGGTTGCCACTGCTTACCATCCACAGTCAAATGGACAGGTTGAGGTTTCAAACAGGGAGATCAAGAGAATCCTAGAAAGGACCGTTGGATCAACAAGGAGGGACTGGTCAACAAAACTAGATGATGCATTATGGGCCTACCGGACAGCTTACAAGACACCCATTGGTATGTCCCCATATCAATTGGTGTTTGGGAAAATGTGCCATCTACCAGTTGAACTCGAGCACAAGGCGTACTGGGCACTGAAGAAGTTGAATCTTGATTCACAAGCAGCAGGAGAGAAAAGACTTCACCAACTCAACGAATTGGAGGAATTTCGCTTACAGGCTTATGAGAATGCCAGATTGTACAAGGAAAAGACCAAAAAATGGCATGACCGAAAAATAGTGCACATAAAGTTGGAACCAAGGCAGCAGGTGTTGTTGTACAACTCGAGGTTGAAACTTTTCCCTGGAAAGTTAAAATCTAGGTGGTCAGGTCCATTTGTGATCACTCAGGTTTTACCTTAAAGAGCTGTTGAGTTACTGGATCCTAACACCAACAACACAGTCAGGGTTAACAGTCAGCGTGTCAAACACTACTGGGGAGAATTATTTGAGCGACAAAAAGAAAGTGTCACGCTTTCAGATCCAGCCTAACGTTCGAGAAGTCAAGTCTGGCTGACGACTTTAAACTTAGCGCTCGCAGGGAGGCAAACCATGAAAATCTTGTATATATTGTGATTTGGAGTGATTTAATTTTTTGAGTTTAGTTTTTGCAGATTACGACATTTCAAGATGGAAGAAGCTCTCGCAAATCTTCACAACCAATTTCCTTCTCTTCCTCAAAAATCTCTGATAAAAGTCTACAAAACTCGCTTAGAACGGATGAGGTTATTGACAATCCATGGTATTCCTAATGATATTCATTGGGTAATTGAAGCACGAGTCTGATTGGCAGGTGAGTCTTCTGACTCTTTTATTTCACATCTGCCTGGTTTTGGAAGAAGCACCTATGCAAAGAAACGTAGAGCTAAGCAAATGGGTGTTTGTTTCAAATGTGCACGATTTAATTGCAATACTCGTTGTCGCTCTTTAGGAATGGTGTCTGATAATCGCGAAGACAAAATTAAATTCATTAGGGATGGCTTGAGTAAGGAGTCTGTAGATGAAATATCTTCAACTCTTGAGACGCATCCCAGTGGATATGTTCATATAGCCATTCGTAAATTACATACACAATTTCAAAAAGAAAGACAACTGTTAAGTCTCGGGAATCTGACTCAAAAAGACCCTGTTTGCCAATTTATAAGAAAATTGGATGGGAAGTTTTTCCCTGACGCATAGACGTCGATCAAGCCGCTACTTTTCTTGTAAATATTATATCTCTTTGTTTTTTCCTAATAATTGTAATTTGTTTTGTTTTTTCTTTTATTTTCTCCGACAGGATCCAGACCTTTTTGACTATCACGATATTATTTCGCTACTAATCGTCCTCTGGAAGATACTTGTGCTATTTTTACTCACCCTTTTCAGGTACTATAAATTCAGCCCGTCATTGCACTTTTGAAGACATCCAGAGTTGAGAAAGAAATACATAAAAAAATGGAAGCCACTTCAAGAAGACGAGTTGAAAACATCTGTGTATTTTGCGGTAGTAGTGTTGGTACTAAACCACAATACATAGAAGCAGCACATGAATTGGGTCGAGTCTTAGCTGCAAGGAATATGCACTTAATATATGGCGGAGGAAATCTTGGACTTATGGGGATCGTTTCAAAGGCTGCACAAGAAGGAGGCAGTCACGTTTTGGGAATCATCCCAAAACCCTTGGCAGAAGCAAATCTTATTGAACCATCAAACAGAGAGGAACTAATCGTGCCAGGTATGTCTGAACCATTAGTGGAAATGATTAACCGTGCTGATGCTTTTATTGCTTTGCCAGGTGGCTTGGGCACATTGGAGGAAATTTTTATAGTACTATCTTGGGCGAACCTGAACATACATCAGAAACCAATTGGACTACTCAACATTGATGGATTTTATGATTTTCTTTGTGTGTTTCTTGATGTTGCTCGGAGAAATGGGTTCGTGTCGAAACCTTTGAAAGAACTCCTATTTACTGCCAGAACTGCTCCGGATCTAATAGACCAACTCATAGCCTATGAACCACGAGTTGACCCTATCCTTTCAAAGATAAATTGGTCCGAGGACGATCGTGGTAAGAGGCGTAGGATTAATCTGGATCATAACCTTTAATTTCTTGTAGAATTTCAGCTAACCAGGTATTATCTTCTAAACTCTTCTTCTGCTGTTTAAGACATTGGGGACAATGTCTCATTTAGGTTTGGGGGAGGGAATTAGTTGATCAGTACCTTGTTTTTAGTTTGTGTGTTCTTTTTATTTTTAGTCCAAAATTTTTCGAAAAATACAAAAAAATTGAAATTTTTTAAAAAATTACAAAAATATTTTGTGTTTTTGGGTTTTTATTTTGACTAAAAGGTGAAATTGGTAAGAGATAGCTGAGTAAGGAATTTCTACTCCTGAGACGTATCTCAAACCTATTTCGAAACAAGTTAATTTTTGTTTATTTCCTTTTGAATTATTTAATTTGTAAATTCTCCATAAAACGGACTAAAATTGATCTTCATATGCTCAGTTGGCAGGTATTATCAATATGCATAGTAACATACAGACATGAGCTAAAATTGAAAAGTTTGTAATATTCAGTGCTCTAGTTCAATTGGAGGAAGCATCTTAAAAAGTGATGGAGTAAAAAAAAAAAAACGTCCGAGATCCGAGTTATTATGTCTGTAAGGGTGTTTTAACACATAGTGCCCTAAAACCAACTGGTTTGGGAGTCACTGGCCCAAAGCTCGTTACATGGATCAAAGATGCTGCAAAAATATATATATCTGAAGTCTGAGTAATTAAG
>SKCR01004693.1:0-24832 GCA_019454045.1 Zanthoxylum bungeanum | reverse complement strand
GGCCCTTCATCTGGTCCAGACGACATTATAAACTCCTGGTCTTTGGACCCGTTGTATGGGGATTACCCTGACCTCATCTGTTCAGTCGACTGGAACATTCCTCATTGTTCCAGACGACATTATAAACCTCTGGTCTTTGGACCCATTGTATGGGGATTACCCTGATCTTCATCTAGGTTCAGTCGACTGGGAACATTCCCCATTGGCTCATGTGGAGTCAAGTTCAAGACCTGACCTTCATCTGGTCCAGACGACATTATAAACCCATGGTCTTTGGACCCGTTGTATGGGGATTACCATGACCTTCATCTGGTTCAGTCAACTGGGAACATTCCCCATTGGCTCATGTGGAGTCAAGTTCAAGACCTAGCCTTCATCTGGTCCAGACGACATTATAAACCCCTGGTCTTTGGACCCGTTGTATGAGGATTACCCTGACCTTCATCTAGGTTCAGTCGACTGGGAACATTCCTCATTGGCTAATGTGGAGTCAAGTTCAAGACCTGGCCTTCATCTGGTCCAGACGACATTATAAACCCCTAGTCTTTGGACCCGTTGTATGGGGATTACCCTGACCTTCATCTGGTTCAGTCGACTGGGAACATTCCTCATTGTTCCAGACGACATTATAAACCTCTGGTCTTTGGACCCATTGTATGGGGATTACCCTGATCTTCATCTAGGTTCAAACGACTGGGAACATTCCCCATTGGCTCATGTGGAGTCAAGTTCAAGACCTGACCTTCATCTGGTCCAGACGACATTATAAACCCCTGGTCTTTGGACCCGTTGTATGGGGATTACCATGACCTTCATCTGGTTCAGTCAACTGGGAACATTCCCCATTGGCTCATGTGGAGTCAAGTTCAAGACCTAGCCTTCATCTGGTCCAGACGACATTATAAACCCCTGGTCTTTGGACCCGTTGTATGAGGATTACCCTGACCTTCATCTAGGTTCAGTCGACTGGGAACATTCCTCATTGGCTAATGTGGAGTCAAGTTCAAGACCTGGCCTTCATCTGGTCCAGACGACATTATAAACCTCTGGTCTTTGGACCCGTTGTATGGGGATTACCCTGACCTTCATCTAGGTTCAGTCGACTGGGAACATTCCCCATTGGCTCATGTGGAGTCAAATTCAAGACCTAGCCTTCAAAATAGTTCAGCTGACTGAGAACATTCCCCACGAGTTAAGTGGAAGCTTTACATATCAAAATATATCCCAAGTGATACAGGTGACAAATTACTCTCCAAGTCAAAAACTCTTTGACTTAAAGAGTATGGAACAAACTGTACGGGCCAAATTTGGGCCCAATGGTAAAATCGTCTATTCACTTCGATCTCGATGCCGAATAAAGGCCCATAGACAAAGTTCAAACTGAGAGTCTGAATAACAACAAGCCCAGTGTAAAGCCCAAAGAAACCTTATTCCACTTGCAAATAAAGATTAACACATAAAGCCAAGCCAAGAAACAAAATATAGACATACCGCAAATCATTACCAACTATTTCACTCTTTTCCCAAACATGATACGTATCCTCCACATGCAGAGATTCATGATCACCGAAAGTTTACATTTTAAACATGTTACAGGGACCCCGTTCCCATGTGCTAAACCAAAGAAATCATATTTCTCCACCTATAAATAGAAGCGAAATTCAGAGTGTAAGCAATTCAAGCATTACTTCTCATATACAAGCCTCTGCTCTCTGACACAAGCTCTCAGAGCTTCATATTTCCTAAACACTTTCATCCGCCCTCACGGCCATCCAAAGAAGGTTAAGATAATAGTAAACCTTGTTTTCACATTTTACTAATTCACTGCTCATTTCATACTACTGACTTGAGCGTCGGAGTGCCTCCGGCACCCACCACACCGGTGGGTAGTATACTCTCGTTCACTCTACATTTGTTTTGCAAGATCGCTAGTGCCCTCAACCTACAAATTCTTGATTGTGGACCTCGGCCGAAATCCAGTATCCACATGAATAATATCATGGCTAAACGAATATTCGTATTCGACGAATACGAATCCTGATATTAGGATTCGTTTAATAAACGAATCGAATACCAATCCATCACATTTTGATTCGATTCGTTTAGAATTCGATACAAATTTGATTCGTTGATTCGTTTTGCCACTTTTTCTATCAATGAATTCACTATTAGTCTATTGCCCACTTTCCTCCTACTGTTTTCATAATATCAAAGAATTGATTAATATTTTTACATATTATTTTTACATATGTACCCATGTGTTAAAATAATTAAAATTAAATTATATAGAAAATTATTTTATTGGATTATCTTAATAAATTTATTCTAATTACTCTTTAAACTAATTCAATTTTAAATGCTTCCATATTTTATTTATACTCAATAATATAATTAATGAATAAAATAAAACTAGTAATATAATTAGTTAATTATTAATTTATTAATAGATCAACATAATGACACTCAAAAAATCAATTAAAAAATAACTCAAAAATTTATAAGGAATATATGAGAACTGAGAAGTGTTATTTAATGTTATTTTCTTTTTGCCATTTTATTTTTTATTTTTGTATTTGATTAATTAATACTTTTATTTATTTTAATTTTATTTATGTAATTTTTTTTAATTCTAATGAATTAATAATGATATAAAAAAGTAATTGTTTATTATAAGGATACACATACGAAAGCATTAATCAATTGGGTATCATGAAAACTATATAGAAGAAAATGGATAATTTTGAAATTATTAAGAGGGAAATGACAATCTCCCTAAAATATATAACTAAATAAAGATCCGAGAATAATTATTGTAGTGAAATAGTTACAAATAATTATAATTGACATTGACTATTCAATTTATTCTCGAAAACCAACATTGTTCTTTTGAATTGATTTGATTTTCAATCTTTTGGTCCATCCATAAATCAGAGTACTCACCACATTATTCTTACTTTGGCTTCACTCAAAAGAAAAACTGACGGATAATTTGAGTAAAGCTTTCAACACGTGTTTCATTTTTCTCGTGTTTGTTAAGAATACACGTAGAGTTTGCAACATTGAATATAATAAATTAATTTTGTAAAATATTTTTCTCTTTATATTTCTGTTTCAACAACCTTTGTTAATGAGGGGCCTCTTTTTTATTTATAAGGTTTTAAAAACTGAGAGGTTATGCCTTCCAAAGTCTTTGTTCGATTGACTGGGACTAATGACGGTCCTGATTTTCTTTAAATGTATATGAGTGATTTCTTAAAATATAGTGTTGACGGCTGATTTTGGTCTTAGGGTAATATGGGAATATCACCTCCGAGGTAATCCTCCTTCAACGGTGAATTTGTTTGGTTATGGGGGACCAAAAGCAAATTTAGCGAGAGACGGAAAAACACACCAATCGACAAAGAGATTTAACGTGATTCGGTGGATTTTGGGATCCGACCTACGTCCACGGACAAGAACAGGGTGGTACTTTTTATTGCTCAAATATGTTTCTCGGGTTTCTTCTTTACTTTTACAAATCAGAGCTTGATGATTCTGATCACTAACTTTGATGATGGTTTTTTTTTGATGCCTTTTACACATGCTCTGCCCTCTTATTTATAATAATACAGAAATCAGACTTCTATTAGCATAATAAATCCTAGTTGGATTCAGTCTTCTCTTCTTGTAAGGATTCCTAGTCTAATACTGCTTTCTTCATTCTCATTCCTTCTTGGATTCTGACTCATTCTTCTTGCGAGGATATGATAATTTTCTTATCTTATCCGTAAGAATAGGGTGTCGTTATCTTGAACACGACTCGCTGTCTGGTCGGTCTTCATGAGGTCGGTCATGTCAATCTTTTATGCTGAGAATGTTTCTGCCGACCTTATAGTGCTCGGTCATCCGAACTAAAGTGGTCGGTCTCCTTATGTTGTGGTCGGGTCGGCTAATATGATCTCAACGGTCAGGAAATTACCCTTTTGTCTTTGTCGTACTGTCTTAAATGTTGCAGTGCCTGAAAACACCATCAACATCTGTCCCCTAGTTCTCGGTTCCAACAAGTGTGCTAGTTGGTGCCGGGAACTACATAACAGTTTTGCTCCGTTTGGAGGTCGGTCTGGGGTCGAGAAATGCTTTGTTGCCTCTTTTCCAGCGCTTTGTCTTGAGACACGCAACAGTCACGTCCGCTTAAATGCCCATCAAATCAACTTTAGGGTTTCTTCTTAGTTTAACATTTGTCAAACATCCGCCGGGTTCCCGCCAAAAAAGGGAACGAATCGATCGTGGAGAGGAGTCTTCACAGTGGGGTGATCTCAGCCGTTCGTTTAAACTTGGGAGTCCTCTTTTGTCGTTGACATATGGCATTCATCCGGGTTCTTCCTTCAGATCCAACGGTGATGAGCGTCCCAGTCATGACTATAAGAAAGCGAGGCTTTTACTGTTCCATCTTTTTCGACAATTTCTCCTTCTTTTCTGAAAACTTCTCTGTGATTCGTTTCGACTCAGTGTTCTCGGATTCCAACCGCGGACCTTCTTTTTTCTTTGTTGTGAAACACAAGGAACGGGCTAGACCGTGCTGTACAGTTTTTCGACTTTTTCCGAGGAGAACAAGCAAGTCTTCTGAGCGATCTCTTCTCTTTCGTATGCTGTGAATCTGTTTGTTTATTTTGCTTAGGGAAAGATTTGTGGTTTGCTGGGTCTTGCTTTAGGGCGCTTTAGAGACTCTCTACCTAGTTAGCATGGAAACTGTGAGTAGCTCCTTATAGACTGACTTCCCCTTCCTTCTTTGTTTTTTTGGTGTCAGGAATGTCTGACAGCGATTCTTCCCCAGAAAATCTTGCCAATCCCTTAGCTCCCCCGGTTGAAGAGCTCTCATCGAGCTCGGGGGCACCCAGTGTAGAAGACCTTGACATTACCCCTACCCCTTCCGAGATTGAACAGGATAGTTATCATCAGAGGGTTCCTCGGAGGGATCCGGAGCCAGGTGACCTGGACAGCTCGGCTCTGGACATGAATCGGCCTTCAAAAATAACCGAGGATGATCTGGCGCTGCTGCGGCAAAAATATGATGTACCAATAGATATTGCCCTGGAAGTTCCTGGGCCGATGGATCGTGCTAGCCAGCCGGACGAAGGTTCGGTGGCACTCCTTCCTATCTTCTTTGAGTGCGGGCTGCGGTTGCCGATCCAGCCTTATTTTGCTTGGATGTTGGCCGAGATGGAGATCGCCCCCTGTCAGCTGAGTCTGAATAGTTGGAGAATTCTGGCCGGGTTGTACACAGCTTGGCATCGGGCAGGACTCGGCGAGCCTTCTTTTGAAGAGGTGAAGATGGTATATCGTCTGAAGGCCAACCCAAAGGCTCATCATGGTTGGTACTACCTTTCTGCTTACAGCAGTCCATTGAACATCGTCCAGAAGCTCCCTGACTCTAATAAGAATTTCAAAGATCTCTGGTTCTGGGCTACTGGGGATTGGGGGCGGACCTTGAGGTCGGATGAGGGGGAGACCTTGGTACCGGATATCTTCAGGGCGGGAGGTTAGGAGACCGACCTTTAGCTTCCTTTCCTTTTCTTTGTTTGGGTTTTTACCCTTTTCTTCTATTCTTCTTAGCCTGTTGGAGGGATGCTCCCAAAGTTTCCCACCAGGTCCGGCGGCGAGTATTCTGGGCTCGTCGGTATGCCACCCACTGGAGGGAGTTGGTTAATGAGGCGGCTTTTGTTGAGTCTGGCCTTACTCGGGTTGTCTCTGCGGAAGTCTCGGGTCGGATAGGTAGATATTTGCTGACTCTTAGTGGTCTTCCCCGTTTGCTTATTATGTCTTTGTTATGTTCTCGGATCCTGATTTTTCTTTTTGCTCTTGCTTTTTTGTAGGCATGTCAAAGAGGCCAAAGTTTCTTGAGAAGTTGGCCGGTACTATGACGAAGGCCGGTCGAGCTGAAGCTAGGACTTCCCGGGCACAGTCTGATCCTGCTGGGAAGGTGTCTCAAGGACAAGTTCAACCGGGTGCTCGGGGACTATCCTCCCCTTCTGGCGTGCAGTCATCAAGATCTGCTCGTCTTGCCAGTCCGCCTAATCCTCTTAGGAAGAGGAGGCGTCAGTTTGGGTCTGAGGAGACCGAGTTGGTTCAAGAGGAGGAGGGGGAGGCTGTACCGGTCAAGAAGAAGGACGTTCGTAGGGGGAAGAAGTCAACCGAGGGCTCCTCCAAGAAACGAAAAAGGCTCTGTGGTCCTCGGGGTGGATGACTTGGGATAAAGTATCTGGGAGGCTACCTCGCATTTAGTGCCGGCTTTTAATGAATTGGCCGAGGTGATTCCTCCATGTGAGGTCTCGAGGTATGAGGATATTTCCCCCGAAGCTATTGTGACTGAGATGAGTTCTCAGATGGCAAAGGTATTTTTACGTTCCTTCTCTGTCTTTGGGTCTTGGTCCTCTTCACTTTATGTCTTGACCCTTTTTTTTTTTTTTTGGTGCAGGCCAACTACCTCATGGCCAAGAATAAGAGTCTTCTTCTGACTTTGTTGTCCGAGGGTGGTCAGGCCCAGAGACTTCAAAATCGTCTCTCCGAAGTGGAAGCAAAATTGGCTGACCGGGAGGAGGTGATTAAGAATCACGAGGCGACCGCCATTGAGAACTTCAAAACGAACAAGGCTCTTAAGGCTGCCGCTGCGCTGGAGAGAAAGCTTGCTGATAATGCCAGGGAGGACTTGAAGGTTGCCCAATCTGAGATTGGCATTTTGAAAGGGAATGTAGCAAGTGCCGAGGCCAAGTTGAAGACCAAGGACGAGGAGGTTGCACGGGCCCGAGATAGTCTTGAGAGGAAAGAGGCCGAGCTTGAGGAGAGAGAGAGCGATCTTGAGAAGAGAGAGAGCGAGCTTGAGGAGAGAGAGAGCGAGCTTGAGACCGAGAAGGAGGCTATCCGCCTTGAGGGAGTTGGTGATTATGCTGATCTGATTCCGATGGTGCTGCCAAGTCTGAATATGGACCCCATTCATGCGGCTATCAGCTATTTCAATGGGACATTTCTGAGGAGGAGTTCCGGAAATGGCTTCCTCCTTCTTCCGAGGAGGTGATGGATCCCGATCCGATCTCGGTGGTTCCGGCTTCTGGGGCTCCTCAAGAAGAACGACCTGAGGTTCCTGCCCCCGGCGAGGTTTGTCCTGAGATTCCTCCTCATATCCCTGAAATAGAGGTCTCTCATGCTGCCGAGGTTGAAGCTGCAGCTCCTCATCCTGAAGTCGAGCCGATCCTCCCGCTGCCTGAGCAAGTAGAGGAAGAAATTCCTGCCCCTGTGCGGGCTGAATGAGAAAGGGTAACCCGACCGGGGCCCTATGTACACTTTGTAATTTGTATTTTGACAATTTGTATTTTGATATTCACACATATACATTTATGTATATTCCCTGTCTCTTTCTTTATTATTATTTTTTTTTTCTTTTTTTGCTTCTTTTGTTTGCCTGAATATTCCGAGACCTTTCGAGGTTTAACATGAGGCGGAGGGGCATGACCTGGCCCCGAGCTGAGAAAGGACTTGGGTTCTGGGGGAATGTTACCTCCCCAAACCAAATGAGCTTGACTCGGTGGGACGTAACCCGACCCCGAGCTGAAAAATGAACTTGGACCTGAGGGAATGTTACGTCCCCAGTCCAAAGAGGCAGACTCTGTGGGATGTAACCCGACCCCGAGCTGAATAACCAAGTGGCCTCGGCGGAACGTATCCTGCCCCGAGCGAGTCATCCTTTGAAGTCCTACCAAATCTGGCATGGGCGTCCCCTTGCCAGTCCGGCAAAAAACAAATTTCTGGAAAGTAAATTTTAAAAGGTGGGGGTGACTTAGCACCTATCCCAAAATAAAAATATTTTTGTAAGTATAAACAACAACATGGAGTCCTCAAAACAACGTCCTGCCCGAGGTCTCCAAAACACAATTCTGAACCTTTCAATTCAGCGTCCCGGCGAACCAGGATTTGGATCAGAGAGCGTTTTGAATGGTAAGGGCACATCCTCTATACGTCGGGTCCCTGGGGAGCCTGTATATTTGTGTGAGGGCTCCTCCTTACCGCGCTAGAGTAGGCACACGCCACAGGGGCACAACGCCTCCCCGTGCTGTGCCTCTCTGGATCCAAATTATGAATGGATCAAAGAGTGTCCAGGATACTAAGGGTATATCCCTCATTAGGTCCGGTATCACTGGAGCTAGCAATCGCCACGGGGGCATCATCTCTCGTGCTATGCTTTCCCACGGATCCATTACATCGAGTAGGTGAGGATCAGAGAGTGTTCGACACATTAAGGGCATATTCCTCCTTATGTTTGGTAACACTGGAGTAAGCAATCGCCACGAGGGTATCATCCTTCCCCGTGCTATGCTTCTCGCGGATCCTATGCATCGAGTATGTCCCTGAGGACCCCGAGCCAAGAGAGATACTTGGTTCTGGGGGAATGTCCCGTCCCCAGACCAAGGAGCGTGATTCGGTGGGACGTCACCCGACCCCGAGCTGAAAACGGCCTCGGCGGAACGAAATCCAGCCCCGAGCTGACTAATGAAGAGGCCTCGGCGGAACGTAATCCAGCCCCGAGCCGAAAGAGGTACTTGGCTCTGGGGAAATGTCCCGTCCCCAGACCAATATGCATGGCCCGGTGGGACATAACCCGACCCCGAGCTGAAGACAGCCTCGGCGGAACGAAACCCAGCCCCAAGCTGACTAATGAAAAGGCCTCGGCGGAACGTAATCCAACCCCGAGCCGATTGAAACATTAAGGGTATGTTGTGCTTCTCAATAGATCTATGCTTTTTTGGTGTCCCCCTTTTTTTGTATGGAGTCGGATGATTCTGGTGCGACTCTGTGCATTTTGTGGCGGTATCTGTGGTCGGGCGGTTGCGAATTTTGTGTACTTTAGCTTTGGATCGTTGTTGTGAGCATGTCCCTGAGTTTTTTTTTTTTTTGAATATGTAAAGTTTTATTTGAGGGTGCTTTGGAAAAAGGAAAGTTCTTTATTCATGCTTCGGGGACATGCTGCCCTTTTTACAACTCTCGGTGGGTCCTTTTGAGAGAGGCTTTATGTATTTGGATACCCGTCTTTTTTACTGTAAACAGATAGGAGGAATGGAAAGTTTACTGGAAGTATTTCCTCAACATCTCGGCGTTCCATGACTTCTTTAATCTCGTGTCGTCCAGTCGCTCTAGGATGTATACTCCCGGTTGTCACACTTTTACCACCTTGTAGGGCCCTTCCCATTTGGCCACCAGGGAGCCTTCCTCTGGCTTTCGAGTATTTAGGGTGATCTTTCTTAGGACTAGGTCGCCTGGAATGAAGGCGCGTGTCCGAATTCTTTTATTGTAGAAACGGGCCATCATTTGTTGGTAGATGCAGTTTTCATGGCCGACCTCTCTCTCTTTATTCGATCAGTCGAGGTGGTTTCTGATAAGTCCTTCATTCTGTTGACTCTCGTAGTGCTGAACCTATGGGAGGCTACTCCGATCTCTGCCGGGATGACAGCTTCATATCCATATGCTAAGGAGACGGGGTTTTCTCCGTCGGTGGAGTCTTTGTAGGTCGTCCGGTGCGCCCATAATACCTCTGGTAGTTCCTCGACCCATAAGCCTTTGCTGGATCCAAGCCGAGCTTTGAGGTTGGCCTTGATGGTCTTGTTCGTCGCCTCGACTTGGCCGTTTGATTGGGATGGGCTAGTGTGGCAAATCTTAGGGCAATCTGGAGGTCCTCGCAGAGTTTTCTGAAACCTTTGCTGTCAAATTGCTTCCCGTTGTCTGTGATGATGGCTCGGGGAATTCCGAACCGGCAAACGATATTTTTCCTCAGGAATTCAGTGGCTCTTTTCTCCGTTATGGTGGATAATGGTTCTGCCTCCACCCATTTGGTGAAATAGTCTATTGCCACGATGGCATACTTCGCATGTCCTTTCCCTTGCGGCATTGGCCCAATGATGTCTAGCCCCCACTGGGCGAACGGCCAGGGGCTGAGCAGTGTGGTTAACTGCTCAGCCGGTTGGTGGTGTAGGTTTGCGTTTTTCTGACATCCTTCGCACTTGCGGGCCACTTCTATGCCGTCCTGGTGCATGGTCGGCAAGTAAAAACCTTGTCTTAAGGCTTTGAAAGCAATTGAGCGACCTCCGGCGTGGCTTCCGCAGATGCCCGTATTATCTCTCTGAGCACATAATTTGCCTCGTCTTCTGCAAGACATCTCAAGAGGGGGACTGAGTAACCCCGTCGGTAGAGTACCCGTTGATTAGGGAGAATTTGATGCTTTTGTATCTTAACCTTCTGGCCTCTGTTTTGTCCTCTGGTGTTTCTCCTGTTTCCAAGTATTTTCTGATGGGTTGCATCCATGATGCTTGGCTTTCTTTATCCAGAACTTCCACTTTAGATTCTCCCACGCTTCTTTCCCGGACGTAAATCAAGGGGATTATCCTGGGGTGCTCGGTTTTTGTTGAAGAGGCGATCGTGCCAGGGAGTCTGCCTCACAATTGTCTTCTCGGGGGATTTGTTTGAAGCTACATCCCCCATCTTCCCGGTTATTTTTCGAACTTCGGTTTGATAGGCCATCATATTAGGCTCTGTCGCTTGAAATCCCCCCTTCAGTTGCTGAATGGCCAGCTGCGAGTCCACTCCTTACTACTACAAATCTTGGATCCCTAGCACCGTGCATAGTCTCAAACCGCCCAGTATTGCTTCATACTCTGGCCTCATTGTTGGTCGCTGTGAAAGCGAATTTCAGGGCGAGTAGAATTTCTTCTCCTTTGTCGCTTTTTAGGACGATTCCCGCGCCATTGCCTAGTGTGCTGGCCGAGCCGTCTACAGACATTTCCCATTTGTCCTCGTCTATAGCCAGGGTCTGGGGGTCGGTATATTCGGCGACAAAATCTGCCAAGGCTTGTC
This sequence comes from Zanthoxylum bungeanum, assembly GCA_019454045.1. Classification (NCBI taxonomy): domain Eukaryota; kingdom Viridiplantae; phylum Streptophyta; class Magnoliopsida; order Sapindales; family Rutaceae; genus Zanthoxylum; species Zanthoxylum bungeanum. The sequence continues at coordinate 13,957 of SKCR01004693.1, read as the reverse complement.
CCTTCACTGCTGCTATTGGGAGGTAGGTGATGTCATGTTCACTCAGTTCTACCGACCACTTTACTAATCTGCCGGAAACCTCTGGCCGCTGCAGAATTTGTTTTAGGGGATGGCCGATGTACACCTTGATAGGATGGGCCTGGAAGTAAGGCCGCAATTTTCGAGCTGCTGTAACTAATGAAAGGGCGACTAGCTCGTGCAATGGATACCGGGTTTCAGCGTCTAAGAGGGCTTTGCTGATATAGTAGACATGCTTCTGGATTTTGTCGGTCTCTTGTATCAGTACTGAACTTACTGCTCGGTCCGAAACGGCCAGATATAGGTATAATGTTTCACCCGGGAGTGGCTTAGCCAGGAGTGGGGGCTGCACCAGATACCGTTTCAGCTGTTGGAAGGCTTCTTCGCACTCTGCCGTCCAGTCGAAATCATTTTTTGCTTGTTGGATTACTCTGAAGAAGGGGTGGCATTTGTCGGTTGCCCGTGATATGAACCGGTTGAGCGCGGCCACTCTACCGGTCAGACTCTGTACTTCTTTTACTATCTTGGGAGACTTTAGGGCCAGTATTGCCTGGATCTTCTGTGGATTGGCTTCAATTCCTCGGGCACTTACCATGTAGCCTAAAAACTTCCCTGAGGCTACCCCGAAGGTACACTTTTCCGGGTTGAGTTTCAGGTTGTGTTTTCTTAGAAGCTCGAAGGTTCCTTTTAGGTCGTCCCTGTGGTTGTCTGGTTCTTTTGACATGGTTATCATGTCATCGACATAAACTAGCATTTAATGCCGATGATGTTTAAAAACTTTGTTTACCAACCTTTGGAAGGTTGCCCCAGCGTTTTTTAGTCCGAAGGGCATCACTTTATAGCAGTAGAGCCCCTGATCCGTGATGAAGGTGGTATTCTCCTCGTCCGCCGGGCACATTTTGACCTGGTTGTATCCGAAGAAAGCATCCATGAAGCTCAGCAATCCTTGACAGGCTGTGGTGTCTACTAGCTGGTCTATGTTCGGCAAAGGAAAGTTGTCCTTTGGGCACGCCTTGTTTAAGTCGGTGAAATCGACACACATTCGCCATTTGCCATTGTTCTTCCTGACCAATACCACGTTTGATACCCAATCTGGGTACCTTGCTTCCCTGATGAGGCCCGCTTTTAGTAATTTCTCGACCTCGGCTGCTATTACTTTACTCCTCTCTTGATTGAAGTTCCTTCTCTTTTGCCTGACCGGCTTGCGAGATGAGTCTATTGCCAGGCGGTGATTGATGAATTTCGGGTCGATCCCCGGCATGTCATTGTATCCCCAGGTAAAGACGTTCGGGAATTCCTTCAGGCATTCTAGAAGATCTTGTCGTGTAGACTTACTCAGGCCTCCCCATATCTTTATACTTTTTCCTGGCCCGTAAAGTTCTATCTCCTCTGTTTCCTCGGCTGCAGCGAGTCGGGCATTTTTGTTTGGCCAGACGCCTGAGCTTTCGTCTTCTTCTTCTTCTCCCTGGTCCCTTTGTCATTTTCGATTGTCTTTGGTGATGCAGAGAGTTTCTCGGGAGAGAGTTGCGAAGCAGCTGCGAGCTGTTTTCTGGCTTCCGCACACAATTCCGATCCCCTCCCGAGTGGGGAATTTCAATTTCAGGTTGTAGCAGGACATCGCGGCTTTTGTTTTCATCATGAAGGGCCGCCCAACGATGGCCTGGTAACTGCTCATGCAGTCTACTACAGTGAAGTCCGTAATGATTGTCCGGGTCGAGGGTGTGTCCCGACAGTTATTGCCAACTGTATTCTTCCTTGTGGGATGACAGCTGATCCTCCGAAACCGTATAAGGGAGTGCTATCGTTGGTCAGGGTTGCATATTCCACCCCTAGGTTGTCCAGTGCGTCTCTGGAAATTATGTCAACCGCGCTCCCGGGGTCTACTAGGATTCTGTCTACCTCCGACCCGCTGATGATTGCCTTGATTATCAATGCATCGTCATGAGGGAACTTACCCCTCGGGCATCCTCATCAGTGAACATTATTGGTACCGACCGGGCCCCATGTAGCCCTGTGACCTGCTCTGTTTCTAAGACATCTGGTCCTCGGGTTCTGCTGTAATCTTTCCTTGACCGGTTAGAGTTTCCGGCCAGTGTTTTTCCTCCTGCGATGATATTGATTTGGCGACCACGTGCTCTTTGTCTGGCTGTCATGACCTCGTGGTCAATGTATTTGTTCAGATATCCTTTTCGTGCTAGATCTTCCATTTGTTCTCGCAGATCTTTACATCCGTCTGTTGCATGTCCCTTGGAGTTGTGGTGTACACAATAAGCATTTTGGTTCCTTCTGTCCGGGGGGAACCTCCTCTGGTCGGGTTCCACTAAGAGGCCTTTCCCCTGGATCTCCATGACAATTTGTCCCAGTGGTTTCTTTAGGGGGATGTATGCATCTTCCCCGACCACATGGTTTACTTGGGTCGGCGCCCTTCTCTCCTGATTGTCCCGGTGCAGTGGCTTGAATTCTTTGTGCTTCGGGGGTGGTCTTCTGGATTCTCTTTCTGTTCGGCGGGGGGCGCCCTCCCTTGCGGTTCTATCTCTGATGGTGTTCCCTTTTTGGGATACTTTCTCTTTTTTCTCTAACAAAACGAATTTTCGGGCCACCTCCAGGGCGGTTGCGTAGTCCGGGGTGTCTTGGATCCTTAGGTGGGTCCATAGCCTCCCAAATTTCAAGGCTCCCTTCAAACTTTCCAGGGCCTCGGGGGATTCATACCCTCCGACTTCGAGTACCATATTGTGGTATCTTTCAATGAATATCTTCAAAGGTTCATCGTCTCTTTGTTTCATAAGCCTGAGTTCTCCAATCGTTTTTCTGGGGACACAAGCTCCCTTAAAGTGTCGTATGAATGACTTCCTCAGTTGTGCGAAGCTGCTGATGCTTCTTGGGGCTAGGCTTCGGTACCATAGAATGGCTGGTCCGGCCAGAGTTAGGGGAAATACTTTGCAGATGGCGTCCTCTGTTACCCTTTGTACTTCCATTAACAGGACGAACCCTTCAATGTGGGTTTTGGGGTCGGTATGGCCTTTGTATGGTGTCATGGTCGGCATGCTGAATTTTTTTGGGAATTTCTCCGATCTTATTTCTTCCGTGAGGGGGGACTCATCTTTGACGTCCTGGACGTTCCCTCTGTTTGCATTGGGGTATACTCCCCATTTGACCAGCTCCTCCCGCAACCAAGATTTCATGTTGCTGTCTTTGGTTCCATGCCGCCCCATGTGGTTTCTTTTCTTTCTGCTATCTCGGGAGTGGCGCTTCTCAGGGTCGGTGTCTTCTCGCACCTTTTCGGTATGTTCTTTCCCTTCTCTCTCCGGGTACTGTGAGGGCTATCGTAGGAGGAGTCTGGTGATGATTTGTCATCTTCCTCCTCCCATGTGTCCTCGGTTTGAGAATCTCTCTGCACTACCACAGATCTCACCTTGTAGGGTTCCCTCCTCCGGGGTCTGTCGTCTTCGCTCGCATCGACAATTCTCTTTCCTTCCGCTATTTCATTCCTTCGTCGGCTAGTCCCGGCCTCGAATTTTCCGTCGTGTGCTCCTTCTATTCTTTATAACCGGTCTACTATGGTTTTCAGCAGAGTCTGGTTTTCCTCCCTTTCTTTCCTAAGGTTTTCCTCGATCTTTTCCATCCAGTATGCAGCCGAGCTCCCTGATGATTGTTGGTTTCCGCCTTCCGCCATTTGTCTTACTACGCGAGTTGCTTTTTGTTGAGTTCCCCACAGACGGCGCCAACTGTTGACGGCTGATTTTGGTCTCAGGGTAATATGGGAATATCACCTGCGAGGTAATCCTCCTTCAACGGTGAATTTGTTTGGTTATGGGGGACCAAAAGCAAATTTAGCGAGAGACGGAAAAACACACCAATCGACAGAGAGATTTAACGTGGTTTGGTGGATTTTGGGATCCGACCTACGTCCACGGACAAGAACAGGGTGGTACTTTTTATTGCTCAAATATGCTTCTCGGGTCTCTTCTTTGCTTTTATAAATCAGAGCTTGATGATTCTGATCACTAACTTTGATGATGGTTTTTTTTTATGCCTTTTACACATGCTCTGCCCTCCTATTTATAATATACAGAAATCAGACTCCTATTAGCATAAGAAATCCTAGTTGGATTCAATCTTCTCTTCTTGTAAGGATTCCTAGTCTAATACTGCTTTCTTCCTTCTCATTCCTTCTTGGATTCTGACTCCTTCTTCTTGCGAGGATAGAATAATTTGCTTATCTTATCCGTAAGAATATGGTGTCGTTATCTTGAACACGACTCGCTGTCTGATCGGTCTTCATGAGGTCGGTCATGTCAATCTTTTATGCTGAGAATGTTTTTGCCGACCTTATAGTGCTCGGTCATCCGAACCAAAGTGGTCGGTCTCCTTATGTTGTGGTCGGGTCGGCTAATATGATCTCAACCGGTCAGGGAATTACCCTTTTGTCCTTGTCGTACTGTCTTAAATGTTGCAGTGCCTGAAAACACCATCAACATATAGTCTTATCGATAGGTTCGGTCTCGGTTCGATTTCGAACTCATAATTGAACCGGAACTGAAAATATCCGATTCAATTTTATTAAAAATGGAATATAAATCGCAAAATAAAAAATAATATATTTTAAAAGCCAACAGCCACTACGGTCGGTGAGGGTTGGAGCAAATGACCTTGCAATTTTTTTTATTTATTCAAAAATATTTATAATTTTTTTTTATATAAATACCCACATAACCCACGTTAATTCATTATTCAAATTCAACAAAAGTAAAAAAACTACATGGATTTTGATTCCTCCAAATCCTAAAGTATAATTTTTTTTTTTTTATGTGGCAGCTTAATTTTTTTATTTTTTATTTAAAAAAAAATTAAGTTCAAGCCATCTTAATTTAATTTTTTTCAAATTAAAATTAATTTAAATCAAATTTAATTTTAATAAAAAAATGTACGGTTCAAATCCGGAATTCAAATTTTACGGTTCAATTTCAATTCCTCTTTTTAAGGAACTGGAACCAACGGTTCCGGAACTACGACCAGCCCCACCTACCGAAAAATGATAAAAAAAAAAGAAGTTATATTATAACTAAAAATTGAAATTTATCAGGAATCTCTACAAGTTTTTGCCTTGTACTTGTGCCAGGATGCCTGGGTTGCTGTTGTCTTGTGTTTATTATCTAGCTTCCATGGCTGAGATTGTCACATCATTCACCGAACGACTATCTAGCCTATATCCCGAAATTTCGGGCTCTTCTTCAGCAGTAACGTTGACAAAAAAAGCCGGTTGTTTCGGTGAAGGTAGAGTCATAGTTTCATTTGTAAGCATGGAAACAACATCCGACATTGTAGGTCTATCAATTGCCTGATTTTGTACACACAAGAGACCCACATGAATGCATCTTAGTACTTCTTCTGGAGAGCATGATTCATCCATTGTACTGTCTTTTAACTCTATACCTTTGTTCTCATTCATCAGCTGCCATGCCTGAACACCAAATTAAATTATATTTGTCTAGTTAGACCTTATAGATATTATGAAAATAAAAATTATTGTTTCTGCAACTCGAAAATATTAGATACTATGAAAATGTTCGAATTTGAATCAATACTTACATATCCTACTAGATTGAGTGGATGATGTTTATAATAGCAACTAGTGTTCTTCTTGCCACTCACAATTTCTAACACTAATACTCCAAAGCTAAATACATCAATTTTTATCGAGACGACACCATTCATGGCATACTCTGGAGACATATACCCACTGGAAAAAAAAAGTAAAATATAATTATTAATATTCATATGTTAAAATGTAAAATGTTATGCTTTGTATTGTCATATATATACTTACTATGTCCCGACAATTCTATTCGTGTTTGCTTCTGATTCATTCACCCCAAAAATTCTTGCCAAACCGAAATCAGAAATTTTTGGATTCATTTGGTCATCAAGTAAAATGTTGCTCGCTTTTAGGTCTCGGTGAATCACCTTTAATCTTGAATATTTGTGGAGATAAATGAGTCCTTGAGCGATCCCTTCGATTATATTGAAACGTGTCCTCCAACTTAATAAGCTCTTTCTATTAGAATCTATCTCAAAGTGGGAAAAAAATGGATAAAACATTAAAAATAATAATTGTCAGTCATAAATGATAAATTCATGCTACAAAATCCTGAAATGGTTTACCGAAAATAAAAAAGTCCAAGCTTTTGTTAGGCATGTACTCGTAGACCAAAATCCTTTCTTCTCCTTGCAAAGAACATCCTAAAAGCCTCACAAGATTAGTGTGTTGGAGTTTTGCAATGAGTTTAGCCTCATTCTTGAACTCTTCTACCCCTTGTCCGGAACTTTTTGAGAGTCTTTTTATTGCTATTTCTTGCCCATCTATCAATTTTCCCTGAAACCACGACACTCTTTAGCAATTATTATCATATAACAATGTACAAACTTAACCTCTCCAAAATCCTAGTGTAAGATATTTAAGAATTAAGATTCAGTGTTGAGATGAATTTCTAATAAACATTGAATCTATTATCGTGATTTATCGAATATGGATCCCTCAATACTTGTCACTCATTTTTCTGGCTTGGGGCCCTCCTCAACATAGTTCCATCCTTGCTCAAACTTATTTTGTATTATGCAATAAATATTATCTAAATTTTTTGAAATGTTACCTTATAAACAGGACCAAAACCTCCCTTTCCCAACTCATTTGTTGTAGAGAAATTGTTTGTAGCAGCAACAATGATCTGAAAATTAAAAATCTTCAATTCATGCTTCATGCTTTTGTCTTTCTCTTGTGTTACTCCTCTCCCATAGTTGGTGGGAGGTGACATATTATCTTCAAGCTCTCTTAATAGCTTCTTCCGATTCATAATGCCATCCACTAAATATGATACATGGAGATTAAATAAAGTTGAAACTAGTCATAATTTTATGTGAAAATATCAATCGTATTTATTACCTTTTGCCTTGATTTTACCATAAAAAAAGTAGCATAAGTAGAACAGCAAGGGGACCAATAGAGCTACTCCTATGACCGCCAATGTCCTCCACCAGGTCCACCACTTGTCTTCTGCAGTTTAAAAAAAAAAAAAGAAAAAGAAAAGTACATTTCATTTCACTATCCCCTCTTAGAATCTATGTAGTTTAAGCGGCGAGAAATCGTTAAATCGTTATCAGATGGATTTGGTTATGTAAAAAACCGTCTATTTAATTGGTTTTCGAAAATCGTCAATTTTCGATTAATTAATGATCGATTTTTTATTTTTTTTAAAATCGCTGGATTTGCATTAAAACTCATCCTCTTTTTCTTTTTACCGGCTGGAGGTGTATTGGGTGGAGACGGAGGGGGAGGGGCAGGCGCAGAGCTGAAAATGTTACCATCCGTCCTGTAATGGAGATGATTCAGATTTCAGGAATTTAATCTTAAGAGGACATAACAATCATATTAATTAATAATAAAATCTAATGCTTACTGCAGATTAATGTTTTTCAACTGGTTAGGAATCCAGCCAGTAAAAAAATTATTTGCAATGTTCCTAAGAAAAACAAAAACAAATAACAAACGGGTTATTTTCATGGCACTTCGAGGAAAGAAAGATTAATATAATTTTCCTGCTATTAATTGATATGCCGGTTACCCACAGATTATCAAGGGGCAGATTTGCAAGAATATCAATAGTACCCGAAAACTGGTTGTTCTGCAGATATCTACACAATGATGGACAGATTAATGAGGGACCAAAACAATGAAATTAATTAGTTATTATACCACAAAAGATAATATCTTCAATACTTACAGAGAACTCAAGCTTGAGAGGGAGCTAAATCTCTGAGGGAGGTCACCTGAAAAAGTATTGAAAGAGAGATCCCTGAAACACAGATTATGAATATAGTCGTAAGGTCATTCAGCAAGATCAACTTGATGAGGTGGTTAGCACTTTAACAAACGAGATTTAAGGATCAGCCAGGGGCTTATTTATTATAAACTTGAGAAAGAAATGAACGATCTTTAAAATAAAATCTTTAAAGCATTTTGCTGATTGCATTGTTGCAGAAAGAGAGAGAGCTGTAGATCTCACAATGTAGAGAGAGAAGCAAGCTGTCCAAACTGTTGGTGTCCAGCTTGAAACCATGAATTAGCCATGCATGCAGCCAGCTCAAAACAACTTGCATGAAACAGCTTGGTTCAAAATGCATGACAGCATGCATGAACGTGTTGCAAGTTTGGCAAGTTGGCCAGCTTGCTTTGAGCTGCCAAAACGTGTGCACTAAGGAGCCCAAAATCACAATGTTAAGCATCCCAAAATTTGTAAAAGAATAGAGAGTAAAGAGGTTGAGAGTTTATTGTAAAGTATTGGTGTTTGCTTTGTAATTCTTTTGTTAGTGTATAAAAGAAAAGTTTTCTCTCATTTCTCCTCTATTGTGTGAGTTTTTATCACAACAAGTGGTATCAGAGCTAAGGTTCTACAGTGGGATCCCGAAACCCAGAAACGAAAGTTCGGTTCGGAAAACCGATTCTGACGAAAGTTGTTAAAAATCAATTTTGAGCATACCATCGGTTTTTTCACGTCGAGACGAGCATGGTGGTATTTTCTGGCGATCGAACGGAGGTCCCTGCAAGCTGTAAGCGCCTTCTAGAGCACTCGCCACACGCCTTCATGCGCATCACGCGCCACACGCGCAGCTGAAGGAAGACGTCGCTGAGTGAGCGCCACGTTAGCGTCCAGTCAGCAGCCCAGTCAGCGCCACGCCAGCCGACCAGTCATCGTACACGTGTCATCCAGTCAGCGCCACGTGTCTGCACGTCAACAATAATCTGGTAAATTTCAGAAAGGTCCCTATACTTTCCTGAAATTAAATTTTGGCCCCTGATTTTTCTGAAATTACACTTTAATCCTTGTAATTTGGTCCCTGTGTCGGATTTTGACAAACAAAGTGTCATTTCCACCATTTTCGACCATTCCAGACGCAACGGTGAGCTCCGTGTTTTAAAATTCTGCTTAGAATTTTTTTGATGGATGGGGCAACGGAAAAATGATTTTATTGACTAGTACTAATTATTTCACATGGAGAGGAAGGATGAAAGACCTTCTATATGTGAAGGACTATGATGGGTCATTTTTTTGGAGCAGAAACCAGAAGCAATGTCCGAAGAAAGGTGGAACAATCTCCACCAGAAGACATGCACGTCAGTGGATCAACGACAGTATCGTGAACCATGTTAGTGAAGATACAAATGCACATGTCTTATGGAGAAAGCTGGATGAGCTTTTTCGAGCAAAGATTGGCAACAACAAGTTGTACTACATCAAGAAGATGATGGGGTTGAAATACGATGAAAGTACAGCTGTGGCATACCATATCAATGATTTCCTCGGCACCATGAAAGAATTGTCTGGATTGGACATAGACTTCGGTGATGAGGTTAATGGCTTAATACTCCTAAATACGTTACCAGAATCTTGAGAAACGTTCAGATCCACGGTGATAAATTCAGCCACGGATGGGAAAGTCACACTGGAGATGGCAAAGACCAAAATCTTTGAGGAAGAATCGGAAGCTTTAGTGACTGAGAAGAATAACAGAAAAGGGAGGAGTAAAAGCCAAGGCCCAGGTGGATCAGACAAGAACCAAGGTAAATCAAGAACGAGAGATATTGAATGCTACCATTGCAAAAAGAAAGGCCATATGAAGAGGGACTGCTATAAATTGAAAAACGAGCAGTCCAGAGACAACAGAAGGGATAGTGACTCTAACCAAGAAAGAGTTGCTACTGCCACCACTGACAAAACCTCCAAAAAATTCTTCATTACCGATGAAGAAAATGTTATGAATCTTGCCAGCCACGAGACCAGCTGGGTGATAGATAGTGGCGCCTCCATACACGCCACATCTCGCAGAGATTTCTTTTCATCTTACACGCCAGGGGACTACGGTGCTGTAAGGATGGGGAATGACGGCCAGTCTAAAGCCATTGGTATTGGAGACATCTGCCTTGAAACAGACAACGAGACAAGGCTAGTGTTGAAGGGAGTCAAGCACATCCCAGACATCCGGTTAAACCTGATCTCAACAAGCAAGCTGGAAGATGAAGGTTTCTGCAGCACCTTTAGTGACGGCACTTGAAAGCTCACTAAAGGATCAATGGTGATAGCTCGAGGTAAGAAAGATTCAACACTGTATTTGATGCATGCTAAACTTTCCAATAGTAGCATAAATACGGTCAATAGTAATAAGACAACCAAACTATGGCATAAAAAGCTCAGTTATATGAGTCAAACGGGGATGGAAGTACTGCGCCGACGAAATGTTCTTCTCGGATTGAAGAACTCACACTTACAAAAGTGTGAACACTGCATGGCTGGAAAGCAGAATAGGGTGTCCTGCCAGAGCTCCCCGCCTCAACGGAAACCGGAGGTACTTGATCTCATAAATTCAGATGTATGTGGTCCGATGCAGACAATAACACTTGGTGGGTCACTTTATTTTGTGACATTCATAAATGATCATTCAAAGAAGATATGGATATACTCCTTGAAGACAAAAGATCAATTGTTGAAGGTGTTCAAGGAGTTTCATGCCCTGGTAGAGAGAGAAACCGGAAATAAACTGAAATACATCAGAACAGACAATGATGGAGAATACAGAGGTCCGTTTGATTAGTACTGCAAGATGCAAGGAATCTGATATCAAACGTCACCTCCCAAGACACCTCAGCTCAATGGCCTAACTGAGAGGATGAACAGAACCTTGTGCGAAAGGGTTAGAAGCTTGCTCTCACAAGCCAAGCTACCGAAGACATTTTAGGGGAGACACTCAACACAACCGTACATGTTTTGAACATGTCCCTAGCAGTCGCACTAAAAGATAATGTTCCTAATCAAGTTTGGACAGGAAAAGAAGTGTCATATGATCACTTACATGTCTTTGGGTGCAAAGCGTTTGTACACATCCCAAAGGACGAGAGATCAAAGCGTGATGCAAAGACGCGACAGTGTGTCTTTATTGGCTATGGTCTGGATGATTTCGGCTACAAGCTGTATGACCCTGTTGAGAAGAAAATTGTCAGAAGCCGAGATGTTGTCTTCGTTGAAGATCAGACCATAGAAGATATCAGAAAGGAGATAAAGACAATGCCCCAGCAATACAGAAACGTTGATGTGAATCCATAACCTCATACACCGGTGCCAACACATGTTGAAGATGAGGTTCCCAATCAGAAGGGTACAGGTGTTGAAACTCCCAGAGATGATGATCATGATCAACCACCAGTACCAGAAGCTACACCAACAGTTCCACAGAGAAGGTCTGACAGAGAAAGGCGACCTTCAACGAAATAATCTGCATATGAGTATGTGCTGCTTACTGACGGGGGAGAACCTGAGAGCTATGATGAGCGAAAAATATATCAATATTTACCGCCCCTTTTACCTAATATTTTGTTTAGTTTCTCGGGTTTGATGAACGTTTTGATGTGTTTTGATGTATTTTGTAGATAAATAAAGTATTGGGACTTAATGGAATCAACTCGGGGCTAAAACGATGAAAATCGGAGCAAAAAATGGCGAAAATAGAAATTATTCGTGTCACGAAGCACAGTTTTGGAAATTTCAGTTTTGCGCAACTGTCGTATTTTGGGCATAACTTTTTACTCCGATACTTGTAAATAAATAGTATCAATAATTAATAACAATGTTAGGAATTAATTCCTCGTGGATCGATAATTTTATACTATTTGAACAATACGTGCGCTTGCGTTATACGCGTGTGATTACGCCGGTCAAGCTACAAGGAGGCTGTGGAAACAGTGAACAGAGAAAAGTGGGAGGAAGCCATGCAAGATGAGATGAAATCTTTGCATTACAATCACACTTTCGAGTTGGTGAAATTGCCAAAAGGCAAACGGGCTTTGAAGAACAAATGGGTGTACAGAGTGAAGCAACAGGAACACACTTCACAACCTCGGTACAAAGCCAGACTAGTTGTCAAGGGATTCAATCACAGGAAAGACATTGACTTTGATGAAATCTTCTCTCCAGTTGTGAAGATGTCATCCATCAGAGTAGTACTCAGCTTAGCAGCAAGTCTTGATTTGGAGATCGAACAGATGGATGTCAAGACCGTATTTCTTCATGGGGATCTGTAAGAAGAAATTTATATGGAACAACCAGAAGGCTTCAGAGTCAAAGGAAAAGAGGACTATGTGTGCAGACTCAGGAAAAACCTCTACAGTTTGAAGCAGGCATCGAGACAGTGGTACGTGAAGTTTGAGTCAGTTATGGGGGAGCAGGGATACAAGAAGACTACTTCAGATCATTGTGTTTTCGTTCAGAAATTTTCTGACGATGACTTTATCATCTTACTGCTGTATGTAGATGATATGTTGATAGTTGGCCGGAATCAATCTAGGATTGATGATTAAAGCAGCAATTGAGTAAGTCTTTTTAGATGAAAGACTTGGGGCCAGCAAAACAGATTCTTGGCACCCGGATTGGTTGTGATCGAAAAGCCAAGAAATTATATTGTCAAAGGAGGAGTACATCGAGAATGGTACTTCAGCGGTTTCAGATGGACAAGACTAAAGCGGTTAGCATTCCTCTTGCTAACCACTTTAGATTGAGTACACAACAGAGTCCCTTTACTGAGACAGAGAATGAGGAAATGAAACAGGTTCCATACACCTCAGCAGTGGGAAGTCTCATGTATGCCATGGTGTGCACAATACTAGACTTAGCACACGCAGTTGGATTGGTCAGCCAGTTTATGTCAAACCCAGGAAGAGAACACCGGAATGCTGTTAAATGGATAATGCGGTATCTACGAGGCACATCCAAAATGAGATTATGTTTTGGAAGCAACAAGCCAGTGTTAATAGGCTACACCGATTCAGATATGACAGGTGATGTTGACACCCGTAAGTCTACTTCGGGGTATCTAATTACTTTCTCAAGGGGAGCTGTGGCATGGCAGTCAAAGTTGCAGAAATGTGTTGCACTCTCTATAACAGAGACGATATTCATTGCAGTAACAGAAGCTTTCAAGGAATTACTATGGATGAAGACATTTGTCCAGAAATTGGGTTTCAAGCAGGATAAGTACATGTTGTATTGCGATAGCCAGAGTGCTATCTACCTTGGTAAAAACTCTACTTTTCACTCGAGGTCAAAACATATCGATGTGAGGTATCACTGGATATGGGACGTCCTGAGTTCAAAGCTGTTAGAACTCAGAAAAATTCACACCGACGACAATGGTGCCGATATGTTCACAAAAGTTTTACCGAAGAAGAAGCTTGAAATCTGTCGTGCCATAGCCGGAATGACAAAACTCTCCATATAGTCAAAGTATGGAGATACAGAGAACTACGATTGGCTTGATCCCAACTCAGGGTACGTAGGCAGTCATACAGATTACAGATGTAGCCAGGGGTGGATCCTTTTGAGGATCCGATTTGGGTGATTGATGGTCGGCGCAGATTTCAGGGCAAATCTTCACCGAGGGGGAGATTTGTTGGTGTCCAGCTTGAAACCATGCATTAACGTGCATGCAGCCAGCTCAAAACAGCCAGCTCAAAACAACTTGCATGAAACAGCTTGGTTCAAAATGCATGACAGCATGCATGAACGTGTTGCAAGTTTGGCAAGTTGGCCAGCTTGCTTTGAGCTGCCAAAACGTGTGCACTGTAGCACGCGTTTTGGCAGCTATATAAGGAGCCCAAAATCACAATGTTAAGCATCCCAAAATTTGTAAAAGAATAGAGAGTAAAGAAGTTGAGAGTTTTTTTTATAAAGCATTGGTGTTTGCTTTGTAATTCTTTTGATAGTGTATAAAAAAAGATTTTTCTCTCATTTCTCCTCTATTGTGTGAGTTTTTATCACAACACAAACATGTCATTCAGTTGTCCTTGAAGATGATTGTGACCAATATTTCTACACCCCAAAAAATTAAAAGATAAATG
>SKCR01004692.1:0-26496 GCA_019454045.1 Zanthoxylum bungeanum | reverse complement strand
ACAGGTTGACATGTATTGGAGTCATATGACGTATGCCCTAATTGAAAGTTTGGGCTTCTAGAAGGCCGATGTGACGGAAGTTGGTCAACGGCTCTCATTGGGAAGGGACCATGCCAGATAGAACAATATCGGAGTAGTTGAGTTGCTGGCTGTCACACCAACAAAGCATGTAGCAGTGGCCAAAAGGTTGGAATGATGGGTTTTCCCTGACAATGGTGGTTGAGCCAAGTGTTAATACGACTGTTTGCTGAGTGGTTGGGGAAAAGAAGCATGGGGCAATGATGACAAATTGACATGAGCTGACGTCATGGATGGTGGAATAATAGATTTGGGAGCCTATATAAAGGGGTTGAAGTCTCAGATTAAAGAGTCAGCAAATTTTACATCTCAACACTTAGGGAGAAGTCAAAAACCAAAAATCCAGTGATAGATAGAGAAAGTAGGTCAGCACCCCGATCATTTGAGAGATTTGTACCGAGCTTGTTGTAAGATCCGAGGTGTTTATTTTGGCATTCTTGTATCCCCCCCTATTCGTAGCTCGGGTCAGTCTTGACCCTGAGCAAGTAGTAAAATACACATCTTTCTCCCGTGAACATAGGTTGGAGTCACTCTCCACCGAACCATATAAACTCTGTGTTTTATTGTCTACTTGCTAAATTTACTTTTAGTTCTCTACTAACCAAACAAATTCACTGCCGATGGAGGTTTGTTCGAGAAGTTAGTTTCCCGTATTACCCTTCGAACAAAAACAATCGTCAAAACAATTAGCGCCGTCTGTGGGGAGACAATACGAAAAGCAGTAAACACACTAAGACGATGGCATGATAGGAGAATCATAGAGTTCCAGAGGTATCAACGATGGAGTGGATGAAGAAGATGGAAGAAAACTTGCAGTTGGAAATGGATAATGCGCAAAAAGAAAGGGAAGTAACCTAGGCTTTCATGAAAACCATGGTGACGAAAATTGAGAAGTTGGAGAAGAAATCTGGAGGGCAAACACAAGCTGACTCTAGTCGGCAGAGGGAAGAGATTTCCAGTAGGAAGAAAGCTGTCGGAATGGAAAAGGGATCGTGAGGTTGGGAGAAAGAACGCTCATAAAGTGAGATCAGTGGTTGTGGCTAGTGTCGCACCTATAAAGGAGCCGTGGGAGGAAAATGACGAAAACTGAACCTTGAAATCATCCAATAATAGCCCGTGTTTTGGGGAGAGTGAGCTCAGGCGATACGGGAGGCGGGGACGAAGAGTTCCGATAAGAAAGAGATATCACACTCAAATGAGCGAGTATGATAAATACACCGAGAGCCATCTGAGAGATTGGTTCCAGAAAGAGATGAGGAAATAGGAAAAGAGCGCATGACCCTGGTAGGGTCGACCAACTTATGGTTTAGAAACTTGACTCCAGAAAGTATCAGCAGTTTTTCACAACTAAGAAAATCTTTTGTGCGTCATTTTAAAGGAGCATGCGCACCGAAGAAGAAAATTAGTTAATTGAGGACGATGAAACAACGGGATGACAAGCCGCTGAAAAATATTTTAGATAGATACCACAATTTGGTATTGGAGGTAAGGGCGTTCGAGTCCTCAGAAGCCTTGTAAAGTCTCAAGGTAGTACTGAAGGTTGGGAGATTGTAGTCTCACCTCGGGATTCATGAGGTTCCAGACTACGCAAGAGTTTTGGAACAGACGATGAGGTTTGTGCTGTTGGGAAAAGAAGAAAAGATAGCCCGAGAAGGTGCTGCTCGGGTGAAGAAAGATCCAAGGCCAGATACTTGTCGCGACGGAGGTGGCAGATGGAATGGACTAAGCCCGAGGCAGCATAAGTTCAGGCCAATGACTCAGGGAAACCTCACATCTGAAAGGAGGCCCCCGATTAAGGTTGCACATATCACGGGGCGTACAACATATACATCGATGAACCAGCCACTATCTCAAATAGCTCGAGAGATACAAGATAAGGGGTTGTTGACGAAGCCCGACTCGAGGAGGTTTCCCGATGGACAAAAGGAATGCTAGAGCTTTTTACGCACATCATAATGTAACGGGGCATAGCACCAAGAATGCAAAGTTTTACAGGAGCAGATAGAGGACATATTGAGGAATGGTTACATTAACAAGTATGTTGATTATAAGGCCATGAAAGCTTAGCAGCGTAGGTAGATGAGGCCATCAGGTCGGGTGCCCATCACTTGGAACAGCTGGATGGCACTCGGTTAATGAACTTTTGAGAATGAAGGATGTCAAGGTTTTGCAGCAGATAGAGCCTCTCTTAAAATGACCGATAAAGAGTTGTAAGATGGGCGGTAGATCCCTAGGAATATAATATTATTTTTTCCATTTGTAATAAATTACTTGCACATTTACATGCCTATTATTTATTAGAATGAGAAATATTTGCTTAATATTTTTTTGGAAATACTCGTGGTTGGTGTTAGTAAAATGTGCAAAATGATGTGCGGAAAGCGCGCACCCTATTGGAACACCAGCCCTGGTGTCATTATCAAACATCCATAGTCGGAATGACAGTACCAGATGTTTTGTACCTTGAAAGAATGAAGATATTGAAGACATACGTCGCGGTTCGATGAGAAGACATGTGTGGCATTTGGCGCCCCTAGATAACCATAATACGTATGGATTGAAGATAGCTTTGAGATACTACGATACCCTTGGATTTGCATAGCATGGGGAGTGATATTTCCCCCATGGCGTTCCCCACTTATAGAGAGTTAGAGGTGCATAGCACGGGCAAAGCTCATGGGCCTCCGTGATATTTTAACTTCAGGTTATGCCTAACATTGGTAGGGAGAATGCTTTCATGGCGCTAGCCATCCCTTCTAAGATCCATATGAGCATAGCAAGAGGAAGGTAAAAAGGCCTATGTGGCGTTTGCAAACTCGAGGCCTTTCTAGCATGATGAGGAAAATGCCCTCATAGCGTTGGTCGTCCCTGAATCCGTAGCTCGGTTAGCCGAGACGTTTAGACTATGAGGTTCAAAATTATTATTTTGGGTAACATAGGGCAGGATGCTGCCTCGGTTTACTTGATGTTTTAGGGTCTGTGCGGAGAGTGTGATACGTCACCCCGTTACACTTGTTATTTTTATTTTATTTTTTACAGCCAGGTTTAAGACGTCATCACCAGTGTCTGTGGGGACGACCTGAGGTTGAAAATCTTCCCTCGTAGTCTTTCTAATTTGAACGGCTCGAGATTGGGTACGTCCCACTAAGGCCCTATTATTTCTTGAATGGCACGAACAATCATTCTTTTTTAGCTAGGTTTATTAATTGGATAGGGATTGGGTATGTTCCATCGAGGACCTATTATTGCTAGACTGGCACAAAGATGGATCATTCCTTTGTGGCCAGGTTTATAGATAGGCTCGGGGTCAGATGCGTCCCACCGAGGCTCTATTGTTGCTTGACTAGCACAATGGGAGATCATTCCCTTATGACCAGGCTTATTGATTGGCTCGGGATTGGGTACGTCCCACTGAGGCCCTATTATTTCTTGATTGGCATAAGGATAGATCGTTCCCTTATTACCAGGCTTATTGATTGGCTTGGGGTTGGGTTCGTCCCACCGAGGCATTATTCTATTTATCGACAATGGGTCAGAATTTCTCCCTCATGGACCCGCTGAGACAACGTCACGGCAATAATTTTGAGATCTTTCGAGGTCAACATCTTATATGGCTCGGGTGTAGCCACTACTGTTGATAAATCAGCTTTTTAAGGAGTTCATGGGTATGAGTACAAGGAGACGCGGACGGGTCAATTTTGAAGAAAGACACTGAGAGTGTGGCTAAAATTACCCGGTGGAAGGTTGTCCTTGTCAAGCCACTACGATGACCTTGGACAAGTAGTGTGTTATGGAACTCAGCCTTGGTCTTCGGGTAATTTCCCACATGTGTATACTCAGGTCTGCTTGAAAGAATGGTACAATGTCCCCGGGGCATCATAATGGTCTCCAGTTGGTCGGGGCACTTCGTGGATTATTTGAGTATGAAATTACGATATTGGAATGGTCAGGAATTGAACTGTTCATCAGCATTGAAGTGCCATTGTGAAGGGTTCATAATTTTTCAAGTTTTGAAAGAATGTATTCTGACATCGGGTTGGGATTTATAGCCCCACTAGGGACATTATAGTGTTGGTGGATGGACTAACAATCTAGTCGATGTGAGATTGTCGGTATGGGTCCGCCTATTACTATGATCAAGGATCAATATGTGATACCTTTAGAGTAATTTGTGATGGTTGAGTTATCGGGTAGTCATTAAGATTGATTGCAAGTTTGAAATTTTTCTAAGTGTTGAAAATAAGAAGGAGCACTAGAAATAAAAAAATACACAAGTACAAGAGAATGGAATTTTTTAATTGTTTTACAATTGAACCCCCCCCCCCGAGTTCTCCATGAGGGAGGAGGAGTCAATTAAAAAATAGACAGGCCGGGAGCATCTTCAGTAGAAGAAGTTTTGAAGTTTCAGAGGCTGCTGAAGCTTTTGAGGAGCTATTTGAGGAAGATGAAGCGAAAGTAAGGAAAATAGCATAAACGACCCTTAAATAGGCTGTTCGGGCTGATTTTGATCGTTAGACTGAAGCAAAAGTGGGGGATTGATGACATATGTTAGGTCAATAACAGTCGTTGGATTCAAATAGAGGGCTTAGATTGAAGTCACGAGCTCGATTGATCACAGTTGCCCAAGTTTTGGCGCGTGAGTCACGGATGGACGACACTTGGCACGTTAAGGAGACAAAACATAAGATGATTTGATGGATTTGATAGGTATTTAAGGAAGACCATTATTCCATCACATCTTCCTATGAATGATTCAGAAACCCTAGAAAACGTTTTCAGTTGGCGGTGAAAGAAAGGCAATCGCCACAAAAAGGGAATCTTCGGCAATATGTGCAGCAACCTGACCCGAGGAGTATAGTTTTGGGGAGCATTTGCAAAATCCCACAATCTGAGGACATTTGGTCGTCGGATTAACATAGGACTGTCTCTGTTATCGACCCTTCTGTTGGAGTTGGTGCTTGGAGTGCCAATCCGAATTGCACATTTTATTATTTATTAATAAAATAAATACATTTTCATTTATTACCTTATTAATGATATTGTCATTATGCGTATTAAATTGATGTGTAGATATGCTAAGAATGACATCGACCTTAAAATAGTGTTGTAGTAATACTCGACACTAAGTGGTCCGACTTTGGGATAAGTATTACTATTATAAACTATTTTTAAATTAATTATTCATAGTCATTTGTTTTGGAATAAGGTCTAATTCCTATAACCTAGAAGACTAACACATGTCTTATATTGGAATTGGAGTTCCAATGGTTTAACCCGATGTACCATGAGTTTTGGAAACTCATATAGACGTGTGGGTATTGGTTGGACCGAATACTAAATGACTCATGAGTGATCCTAATAGTTGGAAGTACACACCACCGTCAATAGGAATCTCCTCGAGTCGAGTAGCATATGAAATCCTTTGACTATAGGATATCATTGATTTTGTGTGAGATTATCCACACTTTGATACCATGTATGTCAGAAACCTTTCATGGTCTGGCTTCTAGATGTTCGTTGGGTGTGGACCGATGCACTCAGTAATCAAGTGCGAAGCAAAATAGGATCCGTCGACCCGTATGTGTACCATAAGGGGTTTAAGTATCCATGTGATTAAAGTCATGATTCTTAAAACTTTGACCAAAGTCGATCACCTAGGGTGGATCGCATCAGTTATGAAGAATCATGGACATGTCGACATGAGATGTGCGTCTCGGAAACTTGACGGTGTATTCTATGTTTCCTAAGCACAACTCGGATAGCCTACGATAGAGGGATTGTTAAACATATATGATGACCTCGACTTGTATAGTTCAGAAAGGTCGTTCACATTCTTCGCGAATTCGGAGGTGGCCGAATTGCGTACATATTAGCTAGGCTTATATGACGATCGTGTCTGAACTTAGAGAGTCTTAATATGAAGTGTACTCATTGAGCACTTGGGTAGCCAATTATATTTGATAAAAGATAATATTCGATATTATAATTATCAACTAAGATAGTCAAGTGTTATTGGATAACATTGATTATTTACTTTGACCTAATTGGATTAATTTGATTAATTTAATAATTACACAAAGGTTTAATTGTAAAATCATAATTATCTCTACCATTTGAGGATAGTATGGTAATTGTAAGTATGTAATAATAGGTGGTTTTGGCTTGATTTAATTGGAATAAATCAAATTGGCAAACATTTAACTAATCAATTTCCTAATCATTGTCTTGATTTAATTGGATTAAATCAAAATGGTAGACAATGGAAATTAGTCACACTTAATTATATATATTTGGAAAAATTAGATTAAGCCCACCTAAAAGTTGATTACAACTTTTATTAATTAAAAATTACCTAAGTTTTGCTATAAATAGCAAGCTTTAGGAAGGTTTTAATTAAGCAACGCAAAAGCTTGAGAAAGCTAAGTACAAGCAAATTTTTAGAGAAATTAGCCTAAGTTAAAGACGTGTTTAGAGAAGCTTGTGAGGTCTCTACAACATTTCATCTTGGAGAAATCAAGATTGGATCTTAGATTGAAGCTTGCTAACATTGGAATCAAGATTGGATCTTGGAGTGAAGCTTGCAAACCTTGGAGGTTCTCCTACCATTTCAACAAAGAGAAGAAGATTGGATATTTGCATCAAGCTTGCTAGGTAAGTTTCAACTTCTCTTAAGTTATGTTCTTTATGTATTGGATGCATGATCACATAACTTAATGTTGAAATAAGGCTAAGTAATTGTGTTAAGATGCTTTGGAAGTATAAACACAATATGCTTGTTTTTAGGTCAAAAAATTTATGTTAGACATAAATATAAAATTAGAGTTTGGAACTCTAGATTAAAGCTTAGAGCTATGGCTACCATTCAGAATCGCTTGACCACCTTTGGGTGACCTAGAATTATTCACGAGACATTTCTTATTGAGATTCTAATTTGGTTTGTGTATTGGATTCAAAATTTACACAAATGCGTATTTAGAATAAATTTATGTTTTTGTAAAAATATTTAATATTTTGAAAAACTTAAATTTTGTTCTATAACATGTGTTGATGTTGGTTTTGATGTTAAAAATTAATTTTGTGTGTTTTTGAAGTGTTTAGGGAAGACCAGAAGAAATTAGGATAATAGACAGAGAGTTGAAGGAATTGATTTGAAAAAAAAAACAGACATGTGCACTATAGTGCGCGCGCTGAAATTATTTTCATCCGTTCTTGAGTTTCTGGACTCCGATTCAGTCCCAGTTTTTCCTATACACTCATAATGGAATATAGTATTTCATTAAATTATTTAAAATTACACACATGTTTGATATCTATGGGTTAGACTCATTTCCGCTGTACGGGACGCCGATCCGACCCTAGGGTTCCACATCTGCCCTAATGACCGGCGTAATCACACGCGTATAACGCAAGCCCACGTATCGTTCAAGTAGTATAAAAAGTATCGATCCCACGAGGACTTAATACCTAATCTATTATTTTATGAAGCCAATTTTTTACGAGTATCTAATGGATTGATTATTTGATTGGGTGGTGACTTTAAAATTAAAACAAGAAAATAAAACAGCGTGAAAGTAGTTTGAGAAAATTCAATATTTAGAAACTATTCAGGGTTGTGAATCTTTCCAATATCTTTTTAAAAGATGAAATGGTTATTTTACGTTTGTGTAATATATCGGTTTATTAACCTGGAACACGAAATTATGTAAAAGCCTCTTCCGATGGTCAGATACAAATACCCAGTGTAACTTAATTAATCATATTCCTATGTCAACCAAGTTACCTGAATTCAGTAAGATTAAGTTCCAATTATGGCTACCCCCGCCCGACATGTATATTCTTATCATGTAAGGAAATCTATTAAAGGGTTATCTATCCTCAAGGAAGATCGTGGGCTATTGAGTCTAGGGTTTAAACCTAAAATCCCTTTTCTAAGTTTATTTTAAGTTTACCAAATCAATCTTATTAATGGCCAGTTAACAAGAAGCATTAAGCTTAAGACTCAATAAATAAACATTTATATTACCCAAACTGTAAATTAACCTCTTATAAACTGATGATATTGGAATTCATCACAACCCCAGACAATGGGCTTAGTTACGACACATATCTAAGGCTAAGAAAAACTTAAATAAAATAAAAGACATAAAGTAAATGCTAGAAAGTAAATGCGGAAAAGTAAATACTGAAAAGTAAATGCTGAAAACTAAATACTGGAAAGTAAATACTGAAAAGTAAATGCTGAAAATTAAAAAATCTAAAAATACAATAAAAGAAAATGCTAGAGTAAAAGGATCCACTTTTATCACTACTATTTTAGATATCTCTCTTATTATAATATATAAACTTTGCATGATAATTACCAACCAGCCATATAGGCGGTATCCTGATTAAATCAAATTAATAATTAATTACCAACCGACCAACCAGACGGTATCCAGTTTAGTCAAGTTTAAAACCAATTTCAATAATTACCAACCGACCAATAAATCGGTATCCTCATTAAGTTAGGTTTTAAATAGTTTATATATTAGAATTAAGGGAGATTAATCTAAATATTAGTAATAAAAGCTTTACATTTTACCCCAGCAGTGGGAATTACCTCCTCATTTCTGAAAAGTAAAACTGAAAAGGTAAAGAAAGTAAAATATTGTGCGTAAAAGTAAATTGCAGAAAGTAAAGACTTGAAAAGTAAAGAAAATAAAGTAAAAATGTGGAAATTAATTATTGAAAGCTGTAAATAAACAAACAAGATACAATCTTCTTAGTATTTTTCAGGAAATACATAGAAGAAAGCATGAATTCAAATCAGAAATTCAGCCTTCTATTTATAGGCAAAAATTACTTCTCATGTCGAGACGCGAAGCCATTGCGCGTCGCGACACACCGTGATTTGCGACGCAAATTGCGGATCGGCTGACACGTGGCATGGCTGAGTGATTAATTCAATAATTGTGCTGAGATGGAGATGATGTGGCGATGTTGATTGTCGGCAGTATGTGATGGTGACACGTGGCATAAGATTATTGGCTGATGATGACATGGCTGACACGTGGCAAGCTGACTCAGCATGTGACTGATGTGGATTCCATGTGGCTGACACGTGGACGACACGTAGACGAAACGTGACGATGGCGATTGTCGACAGCATGTGATGATGACACATGGCACGACGCACCTTAGCGGATCTGCTCTGATGTTGACATGTGGCAGACGCACGTTAGCAAGTGCGCATGTTAGTAGACTTCTCAGATTTTGACACGTGTCCCGTGCATTTTAGCATGATTCAGCGCACGTTAGTAAGGTTCGGCCCACGTTAGCGATCGCGACGCAGAAGGCTTGCGGGTCGCGATGCCAAATTTACGATTTTGCCCTTTTTGTCCGTTTTTCACTATTTTGGCCCTAAATTGCTTCCAGAGAGTCCTGAAATTTTATTTATCTGCAAAATAACACAAAACACATCAAAATATTCACAAAACTCAAGAAACTATACAAAATATTAGGTCAAATGAGTGGGAAATAGTGATACATTTACCACTCATCATACCCCCAAACCTAACATTTTGCTAGTCCTCGAGCAAAACAACAAAATAAAAGAACATAAACATCTTTAAAATAAAATTAAACTAAGCCACTTTCGTAGGGATCACGATTGTATTTAGTGTATGCAAAAGCCTTTAAACCCCTAGGTGTCCCTAGTGGACGAGTTGTAGTCTCGTGAGGGCTTACAGCAACGATACCCACAAACATCAATATTAAAACTAATACACACAAAAAGAAAAGGACAAATGAATAGAGAATAAACAAGTTAGTGGCTAAACATGTGAAACTTCTTATCCAAGTTAAGAGTTGTTTTATTTCTTTTTAAATTACCGAATAAGTAAATTCTCCGTTTATTTTTACCATTCTCCATTTACACAGCTAACAAGATATTAATCAACTCAATTTTGCCCACAATAGTCACAAGTGTTGTCGAGAAGAGAGTAATATTTTGTCATAAAGTTATATCAGAATTCACACATTTTTTAAGCAATAAAATATTTTTCTGATTTTATTTATTTATTTATATACAATATCATCCATCCATGTAACGAGCTTTGGTTCAATGACTCCCAAACCAGTTGGCTTTAGGGCACCAGGTGTTAAGACACCCCTACGGACTTAATTACTCAGACTTCAGATATATATATTTTTTGCAACATCATTGATCCATGTAGCGAGCTTTGGGTCAGTAGCTCACAAACCAGTTGGTTTTAGGGCACTAGGTGTTAAAACACCTCTACTGACTTAATAACTCGGATCTCAAACGTTTTTTTTATATCCTATCGTTTTTTATGGACGCTTTTTCCAATTAAACTAGAGCACTGAATATTACAAGCTTGTCAATTACAACTCATGTCTGTATGTTACCATGTATGTTGATAATATCTGTCAACTGAGCATATGAAGAGCCATTTTTGTCAGTTTTATGGAGAATTCACAAATTAAGTAATTTAAAATGAAATAAACAAAAATTAACTTGTTCTGAAATAGGTTGAGATACGTCTCAGGAGTGGAAATTCCTTACAAAGCTATCTCATACCAATTTTACCTGATTAAATTTTTTTTAAATTTTTTGAAATTTTTTGACTAAAAATAACACAATAAAATCAAGATACTAGTCAACTATTCCCCTCCCCCAAACCTAAATGAGACATTGTCCCCAATGTCTTCAAAAATAGAGAAGAGTTTAGAAAATAGTTTCTGGTTAGGTGAAATTCTACATCTAAAATGAAAATTAAAGGTTAAGATCCATATTTATCTGACGCTTCTTACCACGATCATTATCGGACCAATTAATATTGAAAGTATAGGGTCAATTTGTGGATCAATCTAAGATTTGATCAATTAAATCCTGGGCAGTTCTGGCAATGAAGAGGAGTTCTTTTAGAGGTTTTGACACAAATCCATTTCTTCTCCGGGCATTATCAAGAAATACACAAGAAAATCATAAAATCCATCTTCGTTGGACAGTTCAATTGGTTTCTGGTGTATGTTCAAGTTAATCCAAGATAGTACTGTAAAGATTTCCTTCATTTTACCCAAGCCACCTGGCAAAGCAATAAAAGCATCAGCACAGTTAATCATTTTTACCAGTCGTTCAGAAATACCTGGCACAATTAGTTCATCTCCGTTTGATGGTCCTATAAGATTCTCCTCTGCCAAGGGTTTTGGGATGATTCCCAGAACTTGAATACCTCTTTCCTGCACAGCCTTTGAAACGATCCCCATTAGTCCAAGATTGCCACCGCCATATATTAGGTGCATATTCCTTTCAGCTAAGACTCGACCCAATTCATGTGCTGCCGCTACGTATTGTGGCTTAGTACCAACACTAGTACACCAAAAAGACACAGATATTGACAACTCGTCTTCTTGAAGTGGCTTCCATTTTTATCTGGATGCCTTCAAAAGTGCAATGATGAGTTGAATTTTTAACACCTGAAAAGGTTAGTAATAATAGCACTAGTATCTTCCAAAGGACGATTATTAGCAAAACAATAAAAGAAATCGTGAAAGGTCAAAAAGTCTGGATCCTGTCGGAGAAAATAAAAGAAAACAAAACAATCACAATTATTAGGAAAAGATAAAAAGATTTAATATTTACAAGAAAGTAACAGCTTGATTGACGTCGATGCGTCAGGGACAAGCTTCCCATCCAATTTTCTTATAAATTGGCAAACAGAGATTTTTGAGTCAGATTCCCGAGACTTAACTGTTGTCTTTCTTTACGGAATTGTGCATATAACAGATGAATTTCATGATACACATATCCACTGGGACGCGTCTCAATAGTCTTAGATATGTCATCCAAACACTTCTTACTCAACCCATCCCTAATGAATTTAATCTTATCTTCGCGGTTATCAGACACCGTTACTAAAGAACAAAAACGAGTATTACATGTCATGCGAGCACATTTATAACAAACACACATTCTTTTGGCTCTTCTCTTTTTAGCATAGGTGTTTTTTCATAAACCAGACAGATATGAAATAAAAGAGTCAGAGGACTCACCTGTCAATCGGACTCGTGCTTCAATAATCCAACGAATATCGTTAGGAATACCTTTGATCATCAATAGTCTCATCCATTCCAAGCGAGCTTTGTATACTTTCATCAGAGAGTTTTGAGGAAGAGAAGGAAACTGCTTGTGAAGATTTGCGAGAACTTCTTCCATCGTGAAATGACTTTACCTGCAAAAATTAAACATATAAAAATAAAACACACCAAATCTTGAATATATACACAAATTGCATGGGTTGCCTCCCAGCTTGCGCTAAGTTTAAAGTCGTCAGCTAGACATGACTGCCCGAACGTTAGGCTGGATCTGAAAGTGTGACACTTTCTTTTTGTCGCTCAAATAATTCTCCCCAGTAGTGCTTGACATGCTGGCTGTTAACTTTGAATGTGTTGTTCGACTTGGGGTTGTATATCTCAACAACTCCATAGGGTAACACCTGAGTAATCACAAATGGACCTGACCACTTTGATTTTAGTTTTCCAGCGAAAAGTTTCAACTGTGAATCATATAACAACACTTGCTGCCCTGGCTCTAGTTGTCTGCGCTCTATTTTTTATCATGCCATTTCTTGATCTTTTCTTTGTACAGTTTGGCATTCTCATAAGCATGTAAGCGAAATTCCTCCAATTCGTTGAGTTGGTGGAGCCTTTTCTCTCATGCAGCTTGTAGATCAAGATTTAACTTCTTCAATGCCCAGTACGTCTTGTGTTCAAGCTCCACTGGTAGATGGCACGCTTTCCCAAACACCATTCGATATGGAGACATACCAATGGGTGTCTTGTAAGCTGTCATGTAGCCCTATAATGCGTCATCCAGTTTTTCAAACTAGTCCTTCCTTGTTGATCCAACTGTTCTCTCCAGATTCTTTTGATCTCCCTGTTTGAAACTTCAACTTGACCATTTGACTGTGGATGGTATGCATTGGCAACTTTATGAGTAACTCCGTATTTGGATAGGAGTGCATCGAAATATCTGTTGCAGAAATGTGTGCCACCATCACTGATAATCACACGAGGTGTTCCAAAGCGAGTAAAAATATTCTTTTTAAGGAATTTAATCACCACTTTTGAATCATTGGATGGCAGTGCAATTGCTTCAACACATTTGGAGACGTATTCTACTGCAACTAGTATGTACAAGTTTCTGAATAATGGAACAAAGGGTCCCATAAAATTAATACCCCATACATCAAATATCTCAACTTCTAGAATATTTTGGAGAGGTCCTTCATTTCTCCTTGAAATATTTCCCGTCTCTGGCACATGTCACATTGAAGAGCAAATAGATAAACATCTTTAAAAAGAGTGGTCCAGAACAAACCTGATTGAAGGACTTTGGCTGTAGTTTTATTCCCATGAAGTGTCCGTTGTATGGTGATGAATGAAAATGCTGCAAGACACTATTGACCTCCTCCTGTGGAACACACCGTCTCAGTAATTGATCAGCACAACGTTTGAACAGGTACGGCTCATCCCAGACATAGTGCTTGACTTCTTTGAAAAACTTCTTATGTTGCTGATTTGTCCATTCCAACAGCCATTTTCCTGACACTATGTAGTTGACGTAGTCATCATACCAAGGGACATCATGTTGTTTCATGACAAACAACTGTTCATCTGGAAAAGTTTCTTTGATTGTCAGTTTTTTGCTAACTATTTTTCCATTCTCGAGCCTCGATAAGTGATATGCCACTTGGTTTTCTGTCACTTTCCTGTTTCGGATCTCTACGTCAAATTCTTACAGTAGAAGTATCCAACGGATCAATCTGGGTTTGGCATCTTTCTTCACGATCAGGTATTTGATTGCTGAATGATCTGTGTAGACCACCACTTTGGGACCCAGTAGATAGGAGCAGAATTTATCAAAAGCGAACACAACTGCAAACAACTCTTTTTCAGTGGTTGTGTAGTTGAGTTGAGCTTCATTTAGAGTTATGCTGGAGTAATAAATGGAATGGAAGATTTTTGCTTTGCGTTGTCCCAAAATTGCACCTACAGTAAAATCACTAGCATCGCACATCATCTCAAATGGAAGGTTCAGTCTGGTGCTATAATGATGGGAGCAGAAACCAGCTTCTGTTTTAAGATCTCAAAAGCTTCTTGGCATTCCTTGGTGAAGTTGAAAGGCACATCTTTCTCCAGAAGATTGCATATAGGTTTAGCAATCTTTGAGAAGTCTTTGATAAATCTCCTGTAAAAGCTAGTATGTCCGAGAAAACTCTGAATCCCTTTGACAGTTGTTGGTGGAGGTAGTTTTTCAATTCTTTCAATCTTTGTTTTGTCTACCTCAATTCTATTTTGTGAGATCCGATTTCCCAGGACGATGCCTTCCTGCACCACGAAGTGGCATTTCTCCGAGTTGAGCACCAGGTTGGTACCTTCGCACCTTTGTAACACTTGTTCCAGATTTTGCAAACAGTGGTCGAAGGAGTCTCCAAACGCAGAGAAATCATCCATGAAGACCTCCATACTTTTTTCCAGCATGTCTGAGAAGATGGCTATCATACAACGTTGAAATGTGGCAGGAGCATTACATAGTCCAAATGGCATCCTGCGGAAAGCAAAATTACCATACGGACATGTAAAAGTGGTTTTCTCCTGATCTTCTGGGGCGATGACAATCTGATTGTACCCCGAATATCCGTCCAGAAAGCAATAGAATTCATGTCCAGCCAATCTTTTTAGCATCTGGTCAATGAATGGCAGTGAAAAATGATCTTTCCTTGTTGCTTTATTCAGCTTCCTGTAGTCCATGCATACTCTCCAACCAATCACCGTTCTTGTTGGAATCAGCTCGTTCTTTTCATTTATGACTACAATAATTCCTCATTTATTCGGAACACATTGCATAGAACTCACCCAATTGCTGTCAGAGATGGGGTAAATGATGTCAACATCCAACCATTTGATAATTTCTTTCTTCACGACCTCCTTCATGATTGGATTTAGTCTCCGTTGATGCTCCACTGTGAGTTGGTACTCGTCGTTCATCAGAATTTTGTGCAAGTAAAATGATGGACTAATGCCTCGAATGTCTGCTAGCGCACGTATCGAGTGACCGGCGTAAACACACACGTATAACGCAAGCGCACGTATCGTTCAAGTAGTATAAAATATCGATCCCACGAGGACTTAATTCCTACTGTTGTTATTAAATATTGATACTATTTATTTACAGGTATCTAATTATAGGGAGAAGAGAATGATTGTTTGATTGCTTTTGGTTGTTGAATGTGAATTTGCTAATTAAAATAAAAACAGACTCAAAAGAAAATACTAAGGAAAATAAAAGAAAAGACTCAAAGATCTAGGGTCGTGACTTCACACAATATTATTAAAAAGATGAATTGACTCTCTTATTTATGTGTAATAAATCAGACTGCTAACCTGGAACACAAAAATATGCAAAAGCCTATGTCGATGGTCAGACGCAAATACCCAGTATAACCCAATTGAACCATATGTCTATGTCAACCAAATTACCTGGATTCATTAAGATTAAGTTCCAATTATGGCTACCCCCGCCCGAAAGGTATATGTCTATCATGTAAGGAAATCTATTAAAGGGTTATCTATCCTCAAGAAAGATCGTGAGCTATTGAATCTAAGGCTGAAACCTAAAATCCCTATGTCTAGTTCATTTTAAGTTTACCACATCAATCTTATTGGTGATAAGACAACAAGAAGCATTAAGCTTAAAACTCAATAAACAAACTAAGGAATTGCCTATAAATAATTAAATCAATTATTAAGCCTAGTAATATTGTGTTTCATCACTTCACTATAATAAAATAAAATGCTGGGGTTAGAGGATTCACATTTAATATTTCTTATCTAGGAATCTCACTTATTATAATATATAAATTATTTTCTGTTCTGCTTTCTCAGGAATTAATAATATTAAACAATTAAAACCAGCCATATATGCGGTAATCAATTTAGTCCAATTACACCAGCCATATAGGCGGTAATTATCTGTCACATAAAGACCAGCCATATAGGCGGTAAAGTAATTTATATTTAGACCGATCATATAGGCGGTAATAAAGTCTGCCATAAACTAATCCGGTTAAATTATAATTTATAAATTATAATTAAGTGAGATTTACCTAGATAATTATATTAAATGTTTCACCTTTTACCCCAACGGTAAATTAACTACAAACCATAAAGTAAAAAAGTAAATAAAATTTTATACAAAAAGTAATAGCGCATAATTAAAAATACTAAAAGTAAAAATGCAAAATTAAAATTACAAAAACTAAAACACACAAGATGCAATCCTTAGAGTCCTTACAAAACTCAAGGAAGGCATGCTTTGAATTCTGAAATCGCGCTGAATTTATAGGCGTCAGTAGGGGTCTGGCATCGCGACGCCGGTGATTGTCGACGTGGCACGCTCTGGTTCGTCGGCTCAGATTCTGGATAAGGTGATAAGGTGACACGTGGCAAGGTGGTTGGGATCTCAATTATTGTGACACGTGGCGACTTATGATTGGTCGGATCAGATTCTTATCCGCCACGTGTCGATTTCAGATTAGTTTGTCAATAATTGATGCTGACGTGGCGCTGATATGGCAACACGTGGCAAAGTGACTATCGGTACCATAGAATTACGACACATGGCCGCTGTGATTGGCTGATGATGACGCGGCAATGACGTGGTGCTTTGAATCGGTCAACTGGTGATGTGGACGATGACGTGGCTGACAGGTGGAGTGACACGTGGCGATGGAGACTGTCGGCACCATATGATGATGACATGTGGCACGACGCACGTTAGTAGATCGGCTGTGATGGTGACCTGTGGCACGACGCACATTAGCAAAGTCAAATTTCCTCATATTCTGACTTATGGACCCGGCACACGTTAGCACTGTTCAGCGCAAGTTAGGCGTCGCGACACTGAAAATTACGAAAATGCCCCTTTTGTCATTTTTTCTCTATTTTGGCCCCAAAGTACTTCCAATGCTTTCCCAACTTTATTTATCTGTAAAATAAGACAAAACACATCAAAATATTCACAAAACTCAAGAAATTATACAAAATATTAGGTTAAATGAGTGGGAAATATTGATATAATTACCACTCATCACACCCCCAAACCTAACATTTTGCTAGTCCTCGAGCAAAACACAAAATAAAAATATATAACATCCTTAAAAAAATTTAACTAAGCCATTTTCGTAGGGATCACGGTTGCATTTAGCATATGCAACAAGCCTTTAAACCCCTAGTGTCCATAGTGGACGAGTTGTAGTCTCGTGAGGGTTTACAGCAATGATACCCACAAACATTTTACAAAAGTAAAAATGTAGTAAATTAATGCGCACAAAAGCAAAAAGACAAGCGAAAAGAGAATAAAGAAGTTAGTGACTAATCAGGTGAAATTTCTACTCCAAGTTACTAGTTGTTTTGTTTCTTTCTAAATTACTGAATAGTAAATTCTCCGATTATATTTACCATTCTTCATATACACAGCCAACAAATATTAAAAACAACTCATTTTTGCCCACAACAGTCATAAGTGCAATTGATAAGAGAGTAATATTTTTTTCCTAAAGTTTTATCAGAATTCACACCTTTTGTAGCAATGGAATAATTTTTCTCATTTTTCTGAATTTTTTTTTTTTATTTATATATAATATCTTTCATCTATGTAGCGAGTGTTGGGTCGGTGGCTCCCAAATCAGTTGGCTTTAGGGCACCAGGTGTTAAGACACCCCTACGGACTTAATTACTCAGACTTCAGATATATATATATATATTCTTGCAGTATCTTTGATCCATGTAACGAGCTTTGGGCCAGTGACTCCCAAACCAGTTGGTTTAGGGCACTAGGTGTTAAAACACCCTTATAGACTTAATAACTCGGATCTCAGATTTTTTTTTTTACTCCATCACTTTTTGAGATGCTTCCTCCAATTAAACTATAGCACTAAATATTACAAACTTTTCAATTATAGCTCATGTCCGTATATTACTATGTATGTTGATAATATCTGTCAACTGAGCATAAGAAGATCCATTTTAGTCAGTTTTATGGAGAATTTACAAATTAAATAATTTAAAATGAAATAAACAAAAACTAACTTGTTTCAAAAATGGTTTAAGATACGTCTCAGGAGTGAAAACTCCTTACACAACTATCTCTTACCAATTTCACCTATTTAGTCAAACTAAAAACAACACAAAATATTTTTGTAATTTTTGAAAATTTTTCATTTTTTTTGTATTTTTCGAAAGATTTTGGACTAAAAATAAAAATAACACACAAACTAAAAACAAGGTACTGATCAACTAATTCCCTCCCCCAAACCTAAATGAGACATTGTCCCCAATGTCTTAAACAGTAAAATGAGAGTTAAGAAGGTCGTACCTGGTTAGCTGAAAATCTACGAAAAATTACCGATTAAGATCTATGTCCAATTTACGCTTCTTACCACGATCACTATCTGACCAGCTCAACTTGGAAAGAATGGGGTCGATGTTTGGTTCAAAGGCAAGGATTTGGTCAATTAATTCTTCGGCTTTTGTTGCAGTCGGGAAATATCATGTACTGATTTTGTGACGAACTCCTGTCTTTTGGCTTCCGCAAGAAATACAAACAGGAAATCGAAAAAAATTTCAATGTTGAGTAATCCAATGGGCTTCCGATGAATGTTCAAGTGCGCCAATGATGCCACTGTGAATATTTCTTCAAATGTTCTGAGCCCACCTGGTAAAGCAATAAACGCATCAGCAGTATTGACTATTTCAAGAAGTTGTTCAGACATCCCCGAGACAATATGTTCATCTCCATTTGTTTTTCCGATTATGTGTTCGTCCGCCAAAGTTTTCGGAATGATTCCCAAAACATGACCGCCACCATCCTGAACGGCTTTTGAAATGCTTCACACATCAATCCAAGATTGTCACCGCCATATACTAGGTGCATATTTCGTTCTGCTATGACTTTCCCCAATTCCATTGCAGCCTCAATGAATTCTGGTTTATTACCAGAATTTGATCCACAGAAAACACAAATTCGCTTGATTCGCTGCTGTGAAGTTGCTTCCATTTTCTTTCTCTTATTTGAATGTATATCTGGATGTGTCGAAGAAAGAAATGTAGAGCTGAATTTATAGAACCTGAAAATTGGTGAGTAATAGTAGCACTAGTACCTGCCAAATGACAATTAATAGATGAACGTTAAAATAAATCGTGAAAATTTTAAAAAGTTTAGATCTTGTCGGCGAAAATAAAGGAAATAAAAACAGAAAAGCAAATCAAAGAAATTATTAAGGCAACGGAATTGTGTACGCAATACGCCACTAGCTTAGTATAAATTCATAAGGATGTGTCTCAAGAATTCATTCTTTACTCAACCATCACAAATGAATTAGCTCTATTCTTTGTGATTGCCAAACACCATTCCTTCTGTCTTAAAATGCTCCGTTTGTGCTTTTCCCTACAAAAATAACACACAAAATTAAAAACTCTACAACATGTATAAACAAAATTTAAAAATAGAAATTACAACAAAGTGCATGGGTTGCCTCCCTGCTAGCGCTAAATTTTTCGTCTTCAGCCAGACGTGACTGAAATCCATCTGTTAAGGAGGTTTCAATGTCGTTTTGGATGTCCGATTAAAGACAATTTTGTGAGCGTTGCTTTTGAAGGGTCTCTTCCAACAGTAAAATGGCAAAAAGAATTTTGTCATATTTTGTGCTTATGCCACCTTTTTTATCTTTGTTGCTCCAGTGGTTCCTGAAAAGAAAGAATTAAAATCAGGAGGTCTCGTATAGTGATTGACTTTGAATGAAAGTTTCATTCTGTCAAGCTTCTGGGTGATATCTTTGATTTGTACTCCCCAAAACAGTGATGTTTCTTCTGAATGCTCTGGATCTTTAATAAGTTCAGACATTTGCTCCTCAATTTTCTCTGCTTCTTGCTCCACCTTTCTTCACATGTGGATTTTAAAATTTATGTATTCAACTCTTCATCCGTCATCTGTGAAATGCATGCTCCATAAGTATCTGTCTGAGGATGTAAAGATGTTTCTGACATTAGGTCTTCATCCTCTTATACGACTGGAATGGATGGTTCAGGTAGATCTTCATCAAACATCATGGTAAAACATGCTCCAAGATCTTCATTTTGAGGATTGAAAGTTTGATCCTCCGTTGTTGGTGCAGTTGGTACAAATAGATCAGCTTCATCTTCGTCAGAATCTGAATAATAAAAGTCAAATAGAGACTTCGCTGGTTTGGGCTCTTGAACTGATACCTCTGGTTGTTGATACTGCTCAGCCTCCTCCTCTGTTAAGGTGTCATTGTGGATCTTTAGGTACTCGAAGGCTTTATCAGTTTCATTTGATAATTCTTCTTGAGGTAATTGTCTCGTTTGATCTGTCAGTCTCTAAATGAATTCTGATTGTCTCTGAATACTTTCAAATTGATTCTGCCACGTTTCAAGCATTGTATCCAACTTTTCGTCTTGTTTCTTAACCCAATCTTTGAGCATGTCAACCAATTGTTCTTCCTTTGATGGTTCTGATTGTTGATGAAGATCATTGTAGGTTGGTGGTGGATAAGATGGAAAATGTGGTTCTGTGAAATGTGATGGCTCGTCATACCATGAAGGATCTTGATAGCTCTGCCACCCTGGATGGTAGTTGTATTCGCAATAATGTCTAAGGTGGTTACCATTACATATGTCACATCTCCCCATTGCGTCTTGTTGAGAAAATGTGGTATTGCTTGGTTCTGGCATCCAGTGATAGTTTTGGGCTGGACAACAGGCCTCAGAAAACCGGACTGTTGCTCCCAGATTTGGGGTGTATCTTCTAGTAAAGCTCGTGATCTTTCAATCTCCCAATAATGTTCCATTTTTTTTAATCACCTGAAAACAAAAGAAAGAAATAAAAATTACAGATAAAAATAAAGAAAATTAGATACAAGTAAATTAGATAGCTTCAAAATTAATAACTCAAGAAAAATAAGTCCCCGGCAACGGCCCCAAAAACTTGACCGGCGTAAACACACACGTATAACGCAAGCGCACGTATCGTTCAAGTAGTATAAAAATATCGATCCCACGATGACTTAATTCCTACTTTTGTTATTAAATATTGATATTATTTATTTACATGTATCTAATTATAGGGAGAAGAGAATGATTGTTTGATTGTTTTTGGTTAGTTGAATGTGAATTTGCTAATTAAAATAAAAACAGACTCAAAAGAAAATACTAAGGAAAATAAAAGAAAAGACTCAAAGATCTAGGGTCGTGACTCCACACAATATTATTAAAAAGATGAATTGACTCTCTTATTTATGTGTAATAATCAGATTGCTAACCTGGAATAAAATAATAACCCATAAATAATTAAATCAATTATTAAGCCTAGTAATATTGTGTTTCATCACTTCCCTAGAATAAAATAAAATGCTGGGGTTAGAGGATTCACATTTAATATTTCTTATCTAGGAATCTCACTTATTATAATATATAATTATTTTCTGTTCTGTTTTCTCATGAATTAATAATATTAAACATTTAAAACCAGCCATATAGGCGGTAATCAATTTAGTCCAGTTACACCAGCCATATAGGCGGTAATTATCTGTCACATAAAGACCAGCCATATAGGCGGTAAAGTAATTTATATTTAGACCGACCATATAGGCGGTAATAGAGTCTGCCATAAACTAATCCGGTTAAATTATAATTTATAAATTATAATCAAGTGAGATTTACCTAGATAATTATATTAAATATTTCACCTTTTACCCCAGCGGTAAATTAACTACAAAACATAAAGTAAAAAAGTAAATAAAATTTTATTAAAAAAAGTAAAAGTGCATAATTAAAAATACTAAAAGTAAAAATGTTAAATTAAAATTACAAAAACTAAAACACACAAGATGCAATCCTTAGAGTCCTTACAAAACTCAAGGAAGGCATGCTTTGAATTCTGAAATCACGCTGAATATATAGGCGTCAGTAGGGGTCTGGCGTCGCGACGCCGGTGATTTGTCGATGTGGCACGCTCTGGTTCGTCGGCTCAGATTCTGGATAAGGTGATAAGGTGACACGTGGCAAGGTGTTTTGGGATCTCAATTATTATGACACGTGGCGGCTTCTGATTGGTCGGCTCAGATTCTTATCTGCCACGTGTCGATTTCAGATTAGTTTGACAATAATTGATGCTGACGTGGCGCTGACATGGCGACACGTGGCAAAGTGACTGTCGGCACCATATAATTGCGACACGTGGCACGCTGTGATTGGCTAATGATGACGTGGCAATGACTTGGCGCTTTGACTCGGTCAACTGGTGATGTGGATGATGACGTGGCTGACAGGTGGAGTGACACGTAGCGACACATGGCGATGGCGACTGTCGGCACCATAGGATGATGACACGTGGAACAGCGCACATTAGCAGATCGGCTGTGATGGTGACACGTGGCACGACGCACGTTAGCAAAGTCAAATTTCCTCAGATTCTGACTTGTGGACCCGGCGCACGTTAGCACTGTTCGGCGCATGTTAGGCGTCGCGACTCTGAAGGTCTTAGCGTCGCGACGCTGAAAATTATGAAAATGCCTCTTTTGTCATTTTTTCTCTATTTTGGCCCCAAATTACTTCCAATGCTTTCCCAACTTTATTTATCTGCAAAATAACACAAAACACATCAAAATATTCACAAAACTAAGAAACTATACACAATATTAGGTTAAATGAGTGGGAATATTGATATAATTACCACTCATCACACCCCCAAACCTAACATTTTGCTAGTCCTCGACCAATGGCTTTCATGTGTTCTTGTAACACTCTCAGCAACTTTTCTTCATGCTCCAATGTTAGCGAAGAAGAAATAATCACAGGTAATTCAGAAGAGTTTCCTAAGAATGCATACCTGAGATGGTTCATGAGTAACTTTATCTCCAGCTGTGGTGGTTCTTCAATCGAAGGCTTAATTCGCTCTTTTTTCGGTAGTTCCAGACTTTCCACTTGTGGTGTTGATTTGAAACGAAATGGTCTGTCAAGATAGTTGATACATTCCATAATTTCAGCATCTAGCTCGCTGTCAGTCATGTTGGTGATGCAAGCTTCAAGTTTATCCGTGGGAATTGTATCAGTATCCTGGATGATACTATCAACAACATCAATTCTGAAACATTCCTCCTCATTTTCTTCACTCGGGAATTTCATGGCTTTGAAAATATTGAAGGTAACTTCTTGGTCCTGCACTTTCATGGTTAATTCTCTTTTTTTGTACATCAATAATAGTTCGAAATGTAGCCAAGAATGGTCTCCCCAAGATGATAGGAACATCTTTGTCTTCTTCCATGTCAAGGATAATGAAATCTGCTAGGAGAATAAGTTTGTCAACTTTGACCATCACATCTTCAACTACACCTCTCGGAAATGCAAGCGTTCGATCAACAAATTACAGAGAGACTGAGGTGGGCATTGCTTCTCCAATTTGCAGTTTCCTGTTAATAGATAAGGCATTAAATTAACACTGGCACCTAAATCACATAAGGCCTTACCAATATAATGTTCTCTAATGGTTCATAGGACAATGAAATTTCCATGATCTTTCAACTTTGGGGGAAGTTTCCTCTGAATGATGGTGCTACATTCTTCTGTCAATGCTACAGTCTCGTAATCTCCCAATCTCCATTTTCATGAAAGAATATCTTTCATGAATTTGACATAGCTGGGCATTTCTTCCAACGCTTCTGCAAATGGGATGTTGATATGCAGCTTTTTAAACACCTCCAATAATCGAGCAAACTGCTTGTCCAGTTTACTTTTCTGGAGTCGTTGTGGAAAATGTGGAGGAAGAGTGATTCTTTCTTGCTCTTTTTCATTTGCTTCTTTTTCCTCCATCTGTGGAACTGCATCTTTTGGGACTTCTTCTATGGATGCTTTGATTCCAACATCTTTGTTGATTTCAGTACCGCTTTTCAAAGTAATTGCTTGACATTGCTCATTCCCTCGGTTCCTTGGATTTGGTTACGTGTTGCTAGGAAGGTTACCTAGCGGTCTATAACTTTGAGCATTGGCCAGTTGTCCCATTTGATTCTCCAGTGATTTAATAGAAGCTGAATGGCTTTGATTCAATGCTACTTGATTTTGAACCATAGCTGCTAAAGCATCATATTTTTTCTTCTTGCTTTTTCAATTGGCCAGCTGTAGACACCTGCATTTTTGCATAAAGCCCAATGATGAGCCTCGTATGGAGGCACTACCCGATAAGTTACGGAAGTCGCGAGAAACGGACGTCGGAAGGGAAAAATTTAAGAATAAATACATCAACAAATTTAATTCGTTTGTTTGGCCTCGGATCCACCCGATTAATCTCTGTTTTAAAATTTTAAGCATCGGCCCAAAACCCTCGCAACCCATCCAAAGCCCATTTCGCCCAAGGCCCAATCCAAAATTATTAAATCACATTTAACACATGTCACAAATTAAAATTAAATCCAATTAAATTAAATTAAATCCAATCAAATCAAATCAAATCCCTTCCTAATTTAAATAAATCACCTACCAATTTAAATATATTCCCCCACCAAAAATATAAATATTTTTTTCCCTAAATTAAATACACATCTCTTATTACTTGATTTGTTTCCCTTTTTTTGATTCATGCACAAACCCTAACCCTAGGATACCACTATAAAAAGAAACCAAAATCCAAACCCTCCACCCCCTGGAGAGCTGATTCACGGCACAAACACAAAAAAAAAACCTAAGACTTTTTTCCCAGAACCACTCGCCTTCATCTCTCCCCTCTCTCTCCTATCATCTCTCTCTCAAAGCCAACAAAACAGAAAAATAATAAACCCTAATTCACGAAACCGACACCATCAATAAACCCAAGCCACTGCCGACCAAACTAGAAGCCACGTTCAACAACCCCACTCACACAGCCCGTTAAACAACCACTAGCAAGCCAAGTCCTCACGCACTGCCCATTCTCATAGATTCAACAAACCCTAAACATATTCACGGCCGAACACTTTAAAGCACACCACGTGGCCACTGCACAGATCCCAGCAGCCAACACACGCGTAAGAGAAAAACCTTACAAAATGCACACAACAATGACTCACCTTGAACGCACAGCCCACATGCCACAAGCCACCAACTCCTCCCACTAACTGACACCTAACCCTTCACAAAGCAGTCCTCTGGACGTGCAGTAGGCCGTGAATAACAAGAACAAAGAATCCCTCACCAATAAAACAACGTGAACAGTAGTAAGCTAAAAAGTCCCTCAAAATCACACCCAAAACAGCCCATGTAGTCCCCAAAATAATCTTGAAAATAACCCATCTAAACAGCCCATAAATCACCACCGAAACTGCCCAGAAAACTGCCCAAATACCGCGAACAATAACCGAAAATAACTGCAGTAAAAACAACAGAAAACAGTGAAGAATACAGTAGAAATAGCAGTCCAAAACAGCGGAAATATCGAACCAGTGAACCAGAAAAATAACGGAGCATTAACCCTTCCGGTGACGACGTAACGCGCTTCCGAGGAGCAACTTAAAAGGTAAGACCTGAGGGCACCCTTTGTGTTATATTTTTATTTTGTCGTTCCGGACACGACATGCCTGGTTGGACGTGGAATACGTCCAACGGGCATGCGAAATCCTATATTAAAAACGGCCAAACTATTGGTCACAACTCTTTAATATTCCGCATTTATCTTTATTTCTATTTAGCATTTAATTTATATTTATCGTTGCTTTACTATTCCGCATTTATTTTTCATATTTATCTTCCTTTAATATTTCGCACTTGGTTTACCATTTACCGCTCCTATTATTTATTGTTGTTTCATCACATGTATTATCATATTTCATGCATACATTGAGTTGATGATTGCGTGCTATCTCTTGCGGTATATCGAATGGAAACCCAGACGTAAATTTCATAGCCGAATCCAAATGGACGGTAGTGCGGTCTATACTTGGGATACAACTCCACGTACCGCTTGAGAGACTTTCAAGCACGCGTTACATTTTGGTATTTTACTTTTGTGTTCCGCTATTTATTTTCGATGTGTTGTTTCTTTAGTCATGCATTGGTAATTTAATGCGTATGGGCTGACTAGGGTGGATTAAAGGTCCTCTATTCGAGGGAAATGCCTAAAGGCTACCTTTACCACGATGTTTTGCCGCGTCGGACGAAGTGCATGAAGGGGTTATTTAGGGGTGAATCCGTAACGCAGCGGAAGCGGTGAAAATCCGATTTTCAGATTTCAAAACTTTTTCTCGGATTAATTAAATAAACATATTATTTAATACTCCAATAATCAAATAATGAATAAAATTTCAATTGAAT
>SKCR01004691.1:0-26231 GCA_019454045.1 Zanthoxylum bungeanum | reverse complement strand
AAAGAAAATCATACCACATTGAGCACATAAATGCAACTACAGACATAATTGAGACATCTAGGTTGGTTTGACCCATCGATCCACATTTTTTGACGAAATCATTGAGTTGGCTTACCTGGGGATGAATATGCGAAGGAACTTTTGCACACACACACTTTGAGTCTGGTTTAGATCGTTTATTTAAATACTTAGATTTGAGTTGCGTTGAAAGTTTTGAAGGTTCTCTGGTTTCAATACTGGGCATTCTCTGAGGGCAATAATTTGTGTAACTATTGGGACTATTTCGTAGCATTTGATATAGTATGATGATATGGAATGCCACATCACGTGGTCCACCTTGACCTAGTGCAAACAGCGAAAAGCAGAAAGCTAAATCAAGACTGGGGGCGACCAGTCTACCACCCCACGAATAAGGGATATATTGGGATCTTGAGCCATGGGACCAAAGGAAATTGAGCAATCACCGGAAAAGAATTGATAGAAAGAAACCGTAAGTAGACCTAGGGGGTAACCAAAGACATCTGTAGACAAAGGGCGCCGAAGAGCACAAAGAAGACCTAACCCAACGGAATAGGAAATTCATTCATGCATGCATGCATACACGTAACGTACTTGCATTCTTTTTTGTGTTTTTTTTTATTCACTGGTGTTGAAGAAAATGAAAAAGCAACAAAAGACAGAAAGATGAACCGAGACTGGGGGCGACCAGTCTCCCATTCCTCATTCAACACGGTTCGGGAATGAACCATCACATCAAGCAATGCCTCGGGAATGAGGTTCAGTATGCCGAAAAGGAAATTTTGAGAATGGAGCATGGGTCGAGGCCCACATTAGTGTCAGTTTGAGGGGAGGCCCACATAAGTATCAGTCAGGGGGCGAGGCCCGCATCAGTACCAGTTTGGGGGTGAGGCCCCGCATCAGTATCAGTTTGAGAGCAAGGCCAACATCAGTATCAGTTTGGGGGCGAGGCCCACATCAGTATCAGTCAGGGGAATGAATCCCAGGGTCGAGGCCCGCATCGTCAGAGTTTTGGAATGAATCCGGGAATGAATCTCAAGGTCGGGGCCCACATCGTCAAAGTTTTGGAATGAATCCGGGAATGAATCCCAAGGTCGAGGACCACACCATCAGAGTTTTGGAATGAATCCGGGAATGAATCCCAGGGTCGAGGCCCACTTCGTCAGAATTTTGGAATGAATCCCAGGGTCGAGGCCCACATCATCAGAGTTTTGGAATGAATCCGGGAATGAATCACAAGGTCGAGGACCACATCATCAGAATTTTGGAATGAATCCCAGGGTCGAGGCCCGCATCGTCAGAATTTTGGAATGAATCCCAGGGTCGAGGCCCACATCATATGAGTTTTGGAATGAATCCGAGAATGAATCCCAAGGTCGAGGACCACATCGTCAGAATTTGGAATGAATCCCTGGGTCGAGGCCCACATCGTCAGAGTTTTGGAATGAATTCGAGAATGAATCTCAGGGTCGAGGCCCACATTATCAGAGTTTTGGGAATGAATCCTAGGGTCGAGGCCCACTTCACCAGCAGTTTTGGGAATGAATCCCATGGTCGAGGCTCACTTTATCAACTCAGTTCGAGGATGAACCACCTCTCATCAGCTCAGTTCGGTAGTGATTTCTAGAGATCGCAACATCTTGCAGGGATGAACCTCAGGGGTCGCAGCACATCACCACCAAATCAACTTAGTTCGAAGCAACATGCGAGTCAAGCAGCAGCTAGCGAGCCAGGTAAGTAAAAATGCATTGCATAAACTTTGATAGGATTATCATTGTCACACACTGCACAAGTCCCACCAAAGTGAGGGTGACTGTAGGCACTGCATTTTTGCATGTAAGTCCCGATGATGAGTCTCACATGGAGACACTACCTCTTTAAATTATGGAAGTCGCTGGAAACAGACGTCGGAAGGGAAGAGTCAGGAATTGACATCTTATTGGATTTAATTCGCTTGTTTAGCTTCGGGTTTGCTTCTTGGACCTCTGTTTTAAAACACATCCCTAGCCCAAAACCAAAGCCACACGCCCACCTAGCCTAAGCCCATTAAATCACATCC
This sequence comes from Zanthoxylum bungeanum, assembly GCA_019454045.1. Taxonomy (NCBI): domain Eukaryota; kingdom Viridiplantae; phylum Streptophyta; class Magnoliopsida; order Sapindales; family Rutaceae; genus Zanthoxylum; species Zanthoxylum bungeanum. The sequence continues at coordinate 24,154 of SKCR01004691.1, read as the reverse complement.
AATAATAATTAAAACATTTAAAACACATGTCAAAAATTAAATTAAATTAAATCAAATCTCATTCCTAAATTAAATAAATCAAATCAAATCTCATAAATCACATTCCTAATAAAATAAATCACATGCCTAAACTAAATGAAATCAAATCAAATCCCCATAATCATCTTCCTAACTAAAACAAATTACCTCCTTAATTAAATATATCATTTCCTTATGATACACAAATTAAATATTCCCCCCAAAATTACAATATTCTTTCCCTACCTATACAAGGATAAACCCAACCCTCTCATATAAAAGAAAACACAAGCCAAACCTTTGGACCTTAGCTCGTTCTCACAAAAACACAAAGAAAATAACCTAGCTCATTCACGCCCAAGCTCTCCAAAATTCCTCTCCATTGCCGCACAACCTCCGAAACAAATTCCTCTCCCCTACTCACCAAACACGCACAAGAGACAAATCCCACCGCCTGAAATCAAGCCCTCCACCGACAAACCATAAACAACAAATCATCACAACCTTGAACACTTACGCAGCACTCGGCTAACCTCACCCTAGCAAATCAGCAAGCCACCAATCTCACACACAAACACCCTTCAAACAACCATCAATCTCACATACAAACACCCTTCAAACAGCCATCATCTCACGTACAAACACCCTTCAAACAGCCTTCAATCTCACGCACCAAATCCCTCACAAACAACCCCTGACTCAGACCTAAACAACCCTAAAACCAAACCTCAGATTCATGCCATCCAGCAACCTTAAAACCCCATGTCCACTGCACCGAATCATAGCTCAACCATCACTCTCATTCACCGTGAAACTGCCCCATGACTCATGTCCAAATTGCCAGCAACTCACGCCCAAACTGCCCAGTTTTGCCACACCAAACAGCCCAATTTCTGCCCAGTTTTGCCGCACATTCTGCCTCCAAAAAAACTGCATTGCCTATCACCGAATAAAAAAGCCCCAAACTGCCTCACATTCACCGAATAAAATAGCCCACATAGCCCCTCAAAACACCGTAAAATAGTCCCGTAAACTGCACCCATAAGACCACCAAAAAACTGCACCACCAGTCCCTAAAAATTGCACTTAAATCACCAAAAAATCTGCCCAGTGAAACTGCTTTCTGACTACCAAAAATTGTCCAGAAAACCACCCCTCATTACCGCAAAATCACCTCAAAATAGTCCCATATTACCGCAAAATAGTAAGCCAAAATCGCGACCAGGAACAGCCGTAAAACAGAGTAAAACAGTAGCCCAAACAGCGAAACAGCAAATGGAAACGTTGAACTAGTGAACCGGAGGAGTTACGGAGCATCAACCCTTCTGACAACCGCGCACCGCACTTCCGAGAGACGACTTAAGAGGTTAGACCTGAGGGCACCCTTTCTATTTATTCCCGCACTTTCTTTCCGTTATTTATTTTATTTCTTTGCATGAGTATTGTTGGTTAATGTGTGCTATGGCCATGGGATGAATGGAATATGTGTTATCTCGTGCGGTATATCGAATGGAAACCCGGACGTAAATTCCGTAGCCGAATCCGAATGGACGATATTACGGTCTGCACTCGGGATACAATGCCATGTACCACTCGAGAGACACACATATTTCGTTTCATCCAACCTTGTGTTTGAGCATGATTTAGTCGTTAGTATGTTATTTCTTTGTGCATGATTTAATTATTTTCTTTCGCATTAGGAATTTAATTTACGTTTATGTTTAGGTTGTTATTTATTTTTTGTGTTTGATAATTCAATATCTTCATGAGATTATTGTGTGTTGTCGTGGTTTGCTGTTATGATGACTTACTTTTAAAGCATGCAAACTTAGATATAGGTTTTATTTTCATGCACTTGAACGTAGAAATAAAATACTCTTGGGAATATATGTTGCGTAGACTTGGTTAAATTATTGCACAAATCTGTTCATTACAAGTGGCATAAGTAAGGGACCATTCTGAACCCAATGGTTTGAGGTTTTCCCTTGCGAGGGGTGAGTGCGGCCTTAAATCTTTGTCCCAGTTCACACTGGGTGGCGACTCCATTATTCTCCGATTTAGTTCCTCCGTGGGCTATTCCGTACTCCCGACGAGGCCGCGAGCCTAGAGCAGCGTCGTCGATTTCTGTGTCCTACAATTGGTCATAGATTGATCAAGTACTTTAGGGAATTCAGCCTTTAAAAACTCTCGTGGAAGCGGACTCAATTCTTACTTGAAATAGGTGATCTACTATAACGAGATAATCTGCCTTAACCCCCATTAGGACTCTTCTCCTAATATAGTGATCAATAAAAGCCTTAGCTTATCCAAGCTTTGACAGACAACATTCTGCGTCATTACATGAATGAGAAAGAGTATAAAATTCTATAGTATATGTTTTGAATTGTATAAAGTTTCAATTATCCATTTTTGAACCTAGATCTTAGGATCTCCAATCAGTTAAGTTGGGTTTCCACAGTGAAAATTCTTAATTTATAGGCTTCAAGCACATTCCCATCGATGACTTCTCAACTTGCTCTCTAGGTAAACCTTTAGTAAGTGGATCCGCTAGGTTTTCCTTCGATTTGACATAATCTATCGAAATTATGCCACTTGAGAGTAGTTGTCGTATGGTATCATGTCTGCGACATATGTGTCGAGACTTACCATTATACATTGTATTTTGGGGTTTCCCAATAACCGATTGACTATCACAATGTATGCTTATTGGTGGCATTGGTTTGGGACAATCTGGAATATCCTCTAGGAAATTTCGAAGCCATTCCGCTTCTTCCGTTATTTTATCTAATGCTATGAATTCTGATTCCATAGTAGACCGAGCTATCCATGTTTGCCTCGAGGATTTCCATGACACGGCTGCACCACGAAGTGTGAAAATAAATCCACTCGTAGATTTGGAATCCACTGTATTAGATATCCAGTTAGCATCACTGTATCCCTCTAGAACAACAGGATATATCGTATAATGCAGACCAAATTTTGAAGTTTCTCCCAGATACCTCAAAACTCTTACTATGACTTTTCAGTGGTTATGTCATGGATTACTCGTATATCTGCTAAGTCTATTTATAGCTTGAGCATAATTTGTGAGATACACCAGACTTCGAATGATTCTTGACTACTCTAATTGTGATACGTTTGAGCCAGTATTATTTGACAAATGAAGAGTTAGGTCTACCGGAGTTCTAGTAACATTTAAATTTCCTTTATTATATTTCTCAAGTATCTTCTCAACATAATGAGTCTGAGATAATATATACCCCTCTGATATTCTGGAAATCTTAATTCCTAAGATCACATCAGCTACTCATAAATATTTCATATCAAATTTGATGATCAATACTTTCTTGGTAGATTGAATCATCTCATGATTACTACCAATTATCAGCATATCGACTATGTAGAGACACACAATGATATGTCTTTTTTTGAGCTGATTTGGTGTATACACTTATCACACTCATTGATTTTGAACCCACATGACAACATCTCCTTGTCAATTTTTTCATGCCATTATTTAGGTGTTTGTTTTAATCCGTATAAGGATTTTACAAGTTTGCACACCTTCTGTTCTTGTCCAGGAATATTAAAGTGTAAACCAAGACAATTGCCAACACACAGCTTTACTTCGATCATTTCCCGTTCTACGGTTGTATTCATTTCGACCATGAACATTGGTCATAGATTCATCAAGTACTTTAGGGAATTCAGCTTTTAAAAACTCTCGTGGAAGCGAACTCACTTCTTACTTGAAATAGGTGATCTACTATAAAGAGATAATCTGCCTTAACCCCCATTAGGACTCTTCTCCTAATACAGTGATCAATAAAAGCCTTAACTTATCCTACCCTTGACAGACAGCACTCTGCATCATTACAAGAATGTGAAAGAGTATAAAATTCTATAGTACTTGTTTTGAATTGCACAAAGTTTCAATTATCCATTTTAAACCTAGATCTTAGGATCTCCAATCAGCTAAGTTGGGTTTCCACAGTGAAAATTCTTAATTTATAGGCTTCAAGCCCATTCCCATCGATGACTTCTCAACTTGCTCTCTAGGTAAACCTTTAGTAAGTGGATCCGCTAGGTTTTCCTTCGATTTGACATAATCTATCGAAATTATGCCACTTGAGAGCAGTTGTCGTATGGTATTATGTCTGCGATGTATGTGTCGAGACTTACCATTATACATTGTATTTTGGGGTTTCCCAATAACCGATTGACTATCACAATGTATGCTTATTAGTGGCACTGGTTTGGGCCAATTTGGAATATCCTCTAGGAAATTTCGAAGCCATTCCGCTTCTTCTGTTATTTTATCCAATGCTATGAATTCTGATTCCATAGTAGACCGAGCAATACATATTTGCCTCGAGGATTTCCATGACACGGCTGCACCACCAAGTGTGAAAATAAATCCACTCGTAGATTTGGAATCCACTATATCAGATATCAATTTAGCATCACTGTATCCCTCTAGAATAACATGATAACTCGTATAATGCAGACCAAATTTTGAAGTTTCTCTCAGATACCTCAAAACTCTTACTATGACTTTCCAGTGGTTATTCCATGGATTACTCATATATCTGCCAAGTCTATTTACAACTTGAGCAATATCAGGTCGTGTGTAATTTGTGAGATACATCAGACTTCGAATGATTCTTGACTACTCTAATTGTGATACGTTTGAGCCAGTATTCTTTGACAAATGAAGAGTTAGGTCTACCAGAGTTCTAGTAACATTTAAATCTCCTTTATTATATTTCTCAAGTATCTTCTCAACATAGTGAGTCTGAGATAATATATACCATTCTACTATTCTGGAAATCTTAATTCCTAAGATCACATCAGCTACTCTTAAATCTTTCATATCAAATTTGATGATCAATACTTTCTTGGCAGACTGAATCATCTCATGATTACTACCAATTATCAACATATCGACTATGTAGAGACACACAATGATATGTCTTTTTTCAGCTAATTTGGTGTATATACACTTATCACACTCATTGATTTTGAACCCACTTGACAATATCTCTTTGTCAATTTTTTCATGCCATTGTTTAAGTGTTTTTTTTATCCGTATAAGGATTTTACAAGTTTGCACATCTTCTGTTCTTGTCCAGGAATATTAAAACCTTCTGGTTGTTCCATGTGAATCTCTTCATCTAGTTTACCATTTAAGAATGTTGTCTTTACATCCATTTGATGTATTCAAGACTAAATATAGTTGTTATGGCTATGAGCATCTTATTGACGCGATGCGAGTCAATAGTGAATAGGTATCAAAGTAATCAAGACATTATTTTTTGTTGGGGTTTTGGGCGAAGGGCTCAGCGGAAGCGCGGTTCGGGCGAAATGGTAATTTAAAACTTTTTCAAATTATCGAATAAATTATTCAATATCTAATATGAATAATTTATTCATATTTAACCTAAAACTATTTATTCGATATCAAATAACGACATAAATATATATGAAACGTCTAGAAACTTTTACGAAAAATGTTTTTCGGCAAAATTATACCACGGTCATGGATTTACTAGATCGTAAACACATTTAGGATGCCTATGCCCTGTACACAAGACTGAAAGATCCTCTCTTGATACGCACTGGATATCATGAGCATCAGTCCACACCCATCGAACATGCGGAGGTCTGATCATGAATAGATTGGTGACGTGACTGCCATCAAAGTGTGAAGGATAACTCATATATCCCACTGTGGTATCTCAAGTCGAAGGACCACTATGCTCACTCAACTCGAGAAGATTCCTATTAACGTTGGTGTACCATCTATTAGGAAATCTTCAGTGAGTCATTTAGTGTTTATCAAATAAACACCTACATGTCTATACGAGTCTCCCGAGACTCACAGTTCATTGGGATAAATCATCGGACCAAGTCATGATATACGACATGTACTAGTCTCAGCGTATTTTACTAACCGACCTGTGTTATTAAATCTTGACTAGAAACTTTATTTAAGGATATACATCTTATAGTGCACTTCCCAATGTCAATTACAAACTACGTTGTAATTGCGCACTATATTGTAAATCCTAGGGTCTTTGTCTAATATACACGTATCACTGAACCAGATTCAGTTTCGATCTAATCGTAATTAGATCGAAGAAGTGTATAAAAGACAAAAGTGCTACCATTAAAGTAGTAATATTATGGAAAATAGAATTGCTCGTATTTATAAATCGGACATTAATACGATCCAGATTGGCACTCCGAGCACCAAGCATAACAATTTCTCCCACTTGCTCTAGTGCCAATCCACGGTATCCTATACACATCTTAATGTGTATCGCATACTCATGGCCCTCAAGAGCCCACCTAGCACTCAAGAGGTAGGCAACAACAAATAAGCATGCTTTAACAAATTGAGTCCGTCCAACAAACTCAATCGTTTTCCTTAACTAGCATCATTCATATTTTGTAGAATCCAAATTCCACATCAATATGACTCAGACGTTATATCAGTATTGTGCTATAGCTGCTGAGTTGTCTAAGTATATATGGATCAAATCCAAAATACTATATTACAACCGCAAGCACAAAACTAATATCAACACTTCTAATCATTGAGGTCACTTTGTAACTTCTTAAGTCAATACTTCATAAGTTGCAACTGATTCCACTAATTCAGTAGAATCAATGGTGACACTCCCACTGCATCTTTTCTGACTTTATATGACATAGACAATCTAATGTCATAATTAGGATTAAAACTAATCTGACCTTATGGTTGCAGACTAAATTCTCCATAAATAAGAAACTCGTTCTTAATATTTCAAAGATCACAAAGAACATGTTTCAAGATCCATCATATGGTCTGCAACATATCAAAATAAATCGCAACCATTACGATAAAATTGATATCTTTAATCGTACATTATATAATATTCATTACGCCACCATCCTATGATGCATAAGATTGACTAGACATTCCAATCAATCTTTTTTTCGATAAAATGTATCATCCTTTACGAAAGATGAATACTATATGTATAAAAGACACGTTAACTGTCAAACAATTATATTAACTGTCATACAGATAGTCTTAATGTGTCCTTTATTAGATCATATCTAATATGCGACTAATGAGAGTATCTCACAAGTCTCTTGTTTTTATATCATATATAAAACTTTATATCAAATATATCAGAGACTACTCCCACTGTTTACACGGAGAAAAGAAGACTAAAGTAAACGTTTTACTGTACAAACATTTCATTATTACTTTAATAAAGACAATGTCGTTAGGATATATGATATTAGAAAGGAAATTTGTATGCTCTCACTGACCCTTTTATCACATATGTATTCTCTGTACTTTGATAAAATCAGACAATCTGACTGTATCAAAATTAAAGAACACAGATTTTCGGAGAACTTATCTGAGTCTACAATAGGCTCTATAAGCTAATATATCAAGCTTTGATCTCAGCAGAATACAAAATCTAGGGCCGTTCTAGAATGAACTCTTCAAACTAAGAAACCACAACGGATCTCTCATTCGAAGAAATCAGTCGAGAACACCACTTTGCATTCTTTAGCCAAAATACATAGTTTAATATCAATATTAACCACATATCTTTAACTGTTCAATTAGTGCGACTAGAGATAAATATTCTCAGAATCTACAATAGACTACTAAGGATAACTTTTCTCATTGTCATACTATAAAGGTCAAACCTTTATCAAGCTCACTTAGCTTTTGCTGCACAAACAATTTGCTCATTTTATGAATGATTCATACCAAAAGCTTAATCAAGTTCAAAACTTGATCGTAGTGAGTTACAAACAGTCTTAAATCTATGGTTCAATGCTAACTTCCGAAATCGATATCAAGTATTGCTCCCACTATAAGCTATAGGATTATTTTCTTCGATAAGAAAACAACAGAATCATTAAGTATCAAATACTTTGTAAATGATTCTGACATCCTATCGAACTTATACAGAAGATGTTCTAGGGTCTTTTCATCTTATTAATTACATAGTTCCATTACAGTTTATCATTCTCACATTTGACTTCGATAAGTCAAGTCATTTTTACAATCGTCAACATTTGATGTTACACGCCAAATAATAAAATAATTTTATTACTCAGGATCGTAGAAAAGATACTCTATCAAATAGAATACAATATTCTATTAAATAGAATAATTGATAAACTTTTACTTGTACCTCCGAGACGCAAGTACTTTCAATTATATAACCATTATACAAAAGAAAGATTCAAATCTCAAACTTTTCAAGATTCAAATTTTCTACTTATACATATCATATACGTAACTGTAGAAGCTAATGGAACAATAATTAAAGAGATGAATTAGTGAAACTGGAGCATAATCCCAAGAATATTGAAACTAATTCAGTAACATTCAATATCAACGAATCAAATCATATAAGATTCAATTACTCCCACTGACCAATTCCATCAAATAACTTTAGAACTAATTGCCTTAAAATTCACATGTTTGATCATATCAAACATCTTTGAACAATTCAAAAAATTCACGATGAATTTTAAAATTATAGTTTTTAACACTTCAAATAGAATATTTTTAAACCATTCAAAATATTCTATTTGCGTTCCATAAGAAACATATTGAAAGTTCTCGAACAATTCAAGACGTTCAACATGTTCTCTATTAGAAACACGTAACTAAGTCATGAAAATTCATTAACTAAGTTACGGAGTAAAGAAAAATATCCAAGGCAATTTCTGATTCATTAAACTACATACATCCAATGTATTAGTCTAATAAATCTTCCCTTCCGGAAAGAATGAAATGCGTAGGGCAGGGAGGTTCAGATGCTGCTTCGTAGCTTCCTCGCCGGATCGAATAGATATTGCTTGTGCTCGAAAGGTTGTCCAATGACGATAATTAGTTAAATGAGATTTAATCATATCCTAAATACAATATTCATTAAATGGTTAAAGATATATGGTGTGAACTCGTATCAGACCATCCTTTACCATACAGAACATGCATCTAATGATTATGTGATAAAAACTCATAAAGCACAGTTCTAAGTTATTTAGTTAACCGAACATTTTCTTAATGTTTATCTTTTCATTAATGACACTACTAGTCATATTAAAATATGTAACCACTGTTTATACAAAACAAGTAACTATCCAATAGTCACAAGTTCTGATATCAAATATCAAAACAGTTATTAAATATTATTTTAAATAACTAGACGGGAGATCCGATATCCAATACCTATAGTTGTTGTATTTTTAAAATCGATATTCTTTATACACAACTATACACATCTCCTCTCTTTAGCTTTATAATTTGCTTTCAATTATTCACAACAGTTGCAAATGATTGATTAGCAAATTGTGTTAGACACGTGACTTCTAAAAGTCACTAAAAGCCAAGAAACGTCATTATAAGATAAACAAATACTAATGAGGTTTTCTTAATGCCAGTCAAGAATCTCGAGACATGAACTAATTCAAGTCAATTCTTACTGCATAAGAAACTATTCTTTCTAGAATAATATCCTAAAACAAATATCTATTTAGATTACCTATTGTGACTTAGTAACTAAGTCACTAACCATATTGATTTACAAGGAAATCGGAACAACAGTTCCCGATGGTTTTAAACTAATCTAACAGTATCTTAGTTTACTGTCTTTCTAGAACCTATTCTAGAATTACGCAACCATAAGTAAAGTCAGAAAACCTATTCAAGTAATAAGCAAACAGTGGATTAGAAGTATAATTCTATAAACAATATAGAATAAAAGGAAAACAAAGCAGAATTTTCCATAAAATTAGGCACTGGCTTAGTTATGGATTTTTAACACAGCAGTGTTTCCCACTACCTTTCATAATACCGTAATCCCCAACGGACAACGGGAATTCGATAATTAAATTGAATTCCATAGTGAGAGTAGGATCCTATGAATATATTTCGACTCACAGCTTTGGCACGATCTCGCCTACGTATATTCATTAGGTAGACAACTCATTGTCAATCACTCATCAGTGACTCCTAATTTTGGTCTTGACCATTTTTCGTTATGACAGCTTTGGCACGTTCACAATGAGGCGTATCAAGGCTTCACTTGTCAATGACAAACTCAAGCTACCGATGTAGTCCTGACAGCTTTGGCACGTTCAGGATTTCCACTTTCACTTGAATTTGTCTAGTATCAGTATACAACCGGCATGGATAAAATCCCATAACCTACACCTTCACAGCTTTGGCACGATCTCAGATGCAGTTATAGAAAGATACCCATAAACCGTACTGACAAGACGAACCAAAAAACATGTATCCAATACACGTCACTTTACAACATTATTTCTAAGCGGGGATTTTCCTCAGGAACCTATACTCTTCATCAAATGTAGATTTTTAATCTAAATCATTTTTTAAACAATTAAATTCTACCTATAGAAAATATAACTCAATTTAACAATTAATTTTCCGTTACATTTTCGTTAGCGTAGAACCGAAAAGTCAAGAAATATATATAGATTATATGCATGTGTGAACATTAAAATTGGATTACATATCATATATCAAGCATGAATAATGTAATGGATGAAGCATCAGACCTGCTCTGATACCATTTTTGTTGGGGTTTTGGGTGAATGGCGTAGCAGAAGCACGGTTCGGGCGAAATCATAATTTAAAACTTTTTCAAATTACCGAATAAATTATTCAATATCTAATATGAATAATTTATTCATATTTCACCTAAACCTATTTATTCGATATCAAATAACGACATAAATATATATGAAACGTCGCAAAACTTTTACGAAAAATGTTTTTCCGTAAAATGACGCAAAAACACGTTTTTGACCGAACCGACCACCCGACACTTATGGAGACTGCCCAGGTCAGCCCCAATAGTGTTAGGGCAGTTCATGGGCTGCCCGAACAGTGAAAAATTCACTGTTTGGACAGCCGTCACCCGGTTGGCTCAAAAGTCACCCGGTAACGCCGTTTTTGGCCGTTTTCGCTTATTTCAACTCCGAAACACTTTTCGGCAATTGTTCCAACTCCCAAAACACATCCAATACATTAATATGACATCAAATTCATCATAAAATTTCCAGTTTGTCCAGAACTGATCGAGAAACCGAAATTACCAAATTTCATGCTTTAAATCCAATTTTTCAAGATTAATCAAATTAATCAAAACACCAATCAAAGTCACCACACATGAACCACCCAAGAACAATTCTAGGAATTACAAGAGTGTTCATAACACTCTAGAATGGCAACATGTCATCAAATGAACAAATTGGATCAATATTACCATAATATCACCCAAATCTACTTCACACATGCATATAAGTTTCCAATTCATCATCCACAACCAAAAGCCCCAATTTTTCAGAATTAAAAGAACCCTAGAACCTTTCTAGATCATCAATAAATAAGAAACTAAATTTCCAAGCTTAGGGTTTTAAAAAATTACCTTAAATCTCCTAATATCACCCAAATCTACTTCACACATACATATAAGCTTCCAATTCATCATCCACAACCAAAAGCCCCAATTTTTTAGAATTAAAGGAACCCTAGAACCTTTCTTGATCATCAAGAAATAATAAACTAAATTTCCAAGCTTAAGGTTTTGAAGAATTACCTTAAATCTCATAAATCCTTAGCTTTTTTTTCCTTCATTTCTTCATGGTTTCTTCAAACCAAGATTGAGAGCTTTTCTTATGGTATTTGGTCAGCCATGGTGTTGAATGAATGAAGAAGAAAACATTTCCCCCTTTTGATTCATTGTGACCGACACAAGAGGGACATTTGTGTCCTTTCTAAAAATTAAATCAAATAATTGAATTAAACTTTATGTTAGAAAAATCATATTTGCACACATAAGGTTTAATTATATCATGCCATGTGTTCAAATAATAATTGGACAAATTATATAATATTTATGAAAAAAAAGTTTATTAATTAATCATTTAAATATTTAACAATTAAATATCCAAATAATCAATTAATATAATTATTATTATATATGTATTTTATTTACAATAAATAACAAATACATATATTTATGGCATGTGTCAAAATCTCATTTGACGATTAATTAATGTGTATCTAATCGTATTATGTATCAAATACAAATACACAGTAATCACGATTGACTAAAATTGCCCCTGTGTATTTGTTATCGTTTAACCGATTAAACGATTCGAATTAACTCACTTAATCAGATGAAGTATTATGAATAATTCGTATTATTCATATCGCGTTGCCCAAGTGCTCAACGAGTACACTTCATATTGTGGGACTCTCCAAGTTTAGGTTTATCCATCACGAAATCCAATTTCGTGTCCATAATTCACCCACTTATGAATTATGACGACCACATATAATCTCGCTAAACTATGCAAGCTGAGGTCATTGCATACGTATAATCCCTCCGTCACAGGCTATCCATATTATACCCGGGGTATAGATAAAAATGTCAAACCCGTTCAGTATAATATAGTCGACTTTCAATTTACGATCTCTAAATAACACTCAGAACCGATTTCCAAAGTTATACCACGACCATGGATTTAATAGATCGTAAACACGTGTAGGATGCCTATGCCCTGTACACATGACTGACAGATCCTCTCTTGATACACACTGGATATCATGACCATCAGTCCACACCCAACGAACATGCGGAGGTCTGATCATGAATAGATCGGTGACGTGACTGCCATCAAAGTGTGGAGGATAACTCATATATCCCACTGTGGTATCTCAAGTCGAAGGACCACTATGCTCGCTCAACTCGAGAAGATTCATATTGACGTTGGTGTACCATATATTAGGAAATCTTCAGTGAGTCGTTCAGTATTTATCAAATAAACACCTACATGTCTATATGAGTCTCCCGAGACTCATGATTCATTGGGATAAATCATCAGACCAAGTCACAATATACGACATGTACTGGTCTCAGCGGATTTTGCTAACCGACCCGTGTTAGTAAATCTTGACCAGGAACTTTATTTAAGGATATACATCTTATAGTGCGCTTCCCAATGTCAATTACAAACTATGTTGTAATTGCGCACTACATTGTAAATCCTAGGGTCTTTGTCTAATATACACGTATCACTGAACCAGATTTAGTTTCGATCTAATCGTAATTAGATCAAATAAGTGTATAAAAGACAAGGGTGCTACCATTAAATTAGTAATATTATGGGAAATATAATTACTCTTATTTATGAATTGGACATAAATACGATCTGGATTGGCACTCCGAGCACCAACCCTAACACTTTTTGTCTATAACATTTTACGACAAGTCTTTCCTTGTACTTATCTATTAATCCATCTAGTTTCATCTTCCGTTTGAATATCCATTTGTAGCCTAGTGGCTTATAACTTGGAGGAAGATCGACCTACTTTCAATGATGGTTTTGTAGGATGAAATCGATCTCACTATTGATAGCCTCTTTCCACAAAGGTGTCTCCGATGAAGACGTTGCTTCTTTAAAGCTTTGAGGCTCATTTTCTAACAGGTATGTCAGAAAATCAGGTCTTATTGACTTAGACGTTCTAGCTCTTTTTGCTACGTCAGGTTCAATTTTCTCAATATTTTCATGTTGATCGAATTCTTGGACAACATGATCACTGCCTTTGACAGTATTAATAGTTCTTTTGAAAGACTCTGTTTTTTGTCTTTCCTTACAAGGAAATGTCTCTTCAAATAATGTCGCATTTTTTGACTCAATTATCATATTTGGATTGATATTAGGAATTTTAGATTTATGTACCAAGAAACGATACACACTACTGTTGTGAGCATATCCAATGAATATACTGTTAGGGTTGGTGCTCGGAGTGCCAATCCGGATCATATTTATGTCCGATTCATAAATACGAGCAATTATATTTTCCATAATATTATTAAATTAACGGTAGCACCCTTGTCTTTTATACGCTTATTCGATCTAATTGCAATTAGATATCTGATTACGATTAGATCGAAATATAATCTGGTTCAGTGATACGTGTATATTAGACAAAGACCCTAGGATTTATAGTATAGTGCGCAGTTACAACATAATTTGTAATTGACATTGGGAAGCGCACTATTAGTTGTATATTCTTAAATAAAGTTCCTGGCCAAGATTTACTAACACGGGTCGGTTAGTAGAATTCGCTGAGACCAGTACATGTCGTATATCGTGACTTGGTCCGATGGTTTATCCCAGAGAACCATGAGTCTCGGGAGACTCGTATAGACATGTAGGTGTTTATTTGATAAGACACTGAACGACTCACTAGAGGTTTCCTAATAGATGGTACACCAACGTCAATAGAAACCTTCTCGAGTTGAACGAGCATAATGGTCATTCGACTTGAGATACCACTGTGGATATATGAGCTATCCTCCACACTTTGATGGCAGTCAAGTCAACGATCTAGTCATGATTAGACCTCCGCCTGTTCGTTGGGTGTGGAATGATGCTCATGATATCCTGTGCGTATCAAGATAGGATCCATCAGTCCTGTGTACATGGCATATGCATCCAACACATGTTTACGATCTAGTAAATCCATGACCGTGGTATAACTTCAGAAATCAGTTCCGAGTGTTATTTCGTGATCGTAAATTAAAAGTCGACTGTATTATACCGAACGAATTTGACGTTCTAATCTATATCCCAGGTATAATACAGATGGCCTGTGACAAATGGATTATACGTATGCAGTGACCTCAGCTTGCATAGTTTAGCGAGATTATCCGTGGTCGTCATAATCCATGAGTGGGTGGATTATGGACACGAAATTGAATTTCATGACGGATAAACCTAAACTTAGAGAGTCACACAATATGAAGTGTACTCGTTGAGCACTTGGGCAACTCGATATGAATAATACAGATTATTCATAATACTTCACCGGATTAAGTGAGTTAATTCGGATAATTTAATTGGTTAAACGATAACACATGTATTTAGGGGATTTTGTCCGCTAATAATTATTGTGTATTTGTATTTGATACATAATACGATTAGATACACATTAATTATTCGTCAAATGAGATTTTGACACGTCATAAAATAGATGTGTTTATTATTAAATGTAAATAAAAATACATATATGGTTGTTAATTAATTAATTAATTATTTAATTGTTAAATAATTAAATAATTAAATTTTTTATCTTTATCCATTTATCATTAATTGAATGATACTTGGTGAGATTTAATTGGAGCATTTGGCATGTATTAATTATACTTTATATGTGTGTGAATTTGATTTGCTTATATAAAGTGTAAATGTTAATTTATTTGATAAATTTCAAAAAGATAAAAATACCCTCCAACCAAATTTCATTTTTTTGCATAACGGTGAGAGAGAAATTGTTTCTTTTATCTTCATCATCCATGCTCACTGCTGAGAGCTCTCAACAAAATGGGTTTGAAATTAGTTTCAAAAATCCATGATGAAATGACAAAGAAATTCAAAAAAAAAAAGCTTGGAATTTGGGAGATTAAAAGGTAATCCTCTACAACCCAAGCTTGTAAATTATTTTCATGTTTTCTTGAACACTTAGAAATATTCTAGGGTTTCTTTGTTTATGGAAATTTGGGGCTTTTGTTTGAGGTTGATGGAGAAGGAAGAATAGGCATGTGTGAAGTAGAAATTGGGTGGAATTAATGTAATTTGCATCCAATTTGTTCAATTGTTGGAGAGTTGCATTCTAGAGTTGTTGATCCACTCTAAATATCCTAGAATTATTCTTGGGTTGTTCATGTGTGGTGGGACTCAATTAGTGTTGGATTAATTTGATTAATCTTGTGCAAAATTGGATTTAAGCATGAAAAGTGGACTATTTTTGTTCACTGATCAGACCTGGAATATCTGGAAATTTGGTGATGAAAAATATGTCTTATGAATGTTTTGGATGTGTTTTGGGAGGTAGCACAATTGCCGGAAAGTGTTTCCGACTTGAAATAAGCGAAAACGTCCAAAAACGGCGTTACCAGGTGGATTTTGAGCCAACCGGGTGACGGCTGTCCAAACAGTGAATCCGTCACTGTTCGGGCAGCTCATGAACTACCCCGACACTATTGGATCCGACCTGGGTAGTTTCCATAAGTGTCGGGTAGTCGGTTCGGTCAAAAACGCGTTTTAGGAAATTTTGCCGAAAAACGATTTTCGTAAAAGTTTCACGAGTTTTAAACTATATTTATATTAATATTTGATATTGAATAAATAGGTTTAGGCGAAATATGAATAAATTATTCATATTAGATATTGAATAATTTATTCGGTATTTTGTAAAATACGATTTCGCCCGACCCGCGCTTTCACTGTGCCCCATCGCCCAAAACCCCAACAAAAATGGTATCAGAGCGGGTCTGATGCTTCATCCATTACATTATTCATGCTTGATATTAGATATATAATCTAATTTTAATGTTTGCACATGCTTAGAATCTAGATATATTTCTTTACTTTTCGGTTTTACTTTAACGGAAAATATAACGAAAATTTAATAGTTAAATTATGTTTTGTTTTCTATAGTAGAATTGAAATATTTAGAAAATAATTTAGATTAAAATTCTGTATTGGATGTAGAGTATAACTTCCATAGGAAAATCCTCGCTTTTAAATATGGCTGTAAATAACGTGTATTGGATACATATTTCTTGGTCCGTCTTGTCAGTACGGTTTATGGGTATTTTTCTATAAGTGCATCCGAGATCATGCCAAAGCTGTGAGGGTGTAGTTATAGGATTATTATCCATACCGGTTGTATATTGATACTGGATAAATTCAAGTGAAAGTGGAAATTCTGAACGTGCCAAAGCTGTCAGGACTACACCAGTAGCTTGAGTTTGTCATTGGCAAATGAAGCCTTGATACGCCTCCCTGTGAACGTGCCAAAGCTGTCACAGCGAGAAACGATTAGGACCAAAACCAGGAGTCACTGGTGAGTGATTGACAAAGAGTTGTCTACCTAATGAATATACGTAGGCGAGAACGTGCCAAAGCTGTGAGTCGAAATATATTCATGGGATCTTACTCTCACTATGGAATTCGATTTAATTATCGAATTCCCGTTGTCCGTTGGGGATTACAGTATTACGTAAAGTAGTGGGAGACACTGCTGGGTTAAAAATCCATATCTCAAGCAGTGCATAATATTTTGGAATTTACTGCTTTGTTTTCCTTACATTCTATACTGTTTATAGATTTATGCTTCTAATCCACTGCATGTCTATTATTAGAATAGATTTTCTGACTTTACTTATGGTTGCGTAGTTCTAGAATAGGTTCTAGAAAGACAATAGACTTAGATATAGTTAGATTAGTTAAAACCATCAAAAACTGTTGTTTCGATTTTCTTGAAAATTAAGATGGTTTGTGACTTAGTTACTAAGTCACGGTTAGGTAATATAATAGAATATCATTCTAGAAAGAATTGTTTCTTGTGCATTAAGAATTGACACGAATCAGTTCATGTCTTGAGATTCAAAACTCGCATTAAGAAAACCCCTTAAGTGTTTGTTTGTCTTATAATGATGTTTCTTGGTTTTAGTGACTTTTAGAAGTCACGTGTCTGACATAATTTGCTAATCGATTATTTGCAAATGTTGTGAATAATTGAACGCAAATTATAAAGCTTAAGAAAGGAGATACATATAGTTGTGTATAGAGAATATCGATTCTCACAATACGACAACTGTAGGTATTGGATACCGGATCTCCCGTCTAGTTAATTAAAATAATATTTAATAACTGTTTTGATATTTGATATCAGAACTTTTGACTATTGGATAGTTACTTGTTCTGTATAAATAGTTGTTACATATTTTAAAGCAACTAGTAGTGTCATTAATGAAAGATAAGCATTAAAAAAAATATTCGGTAGAATAAATAACTTAGAACTGTGCTTTATGAGATTTTATCGTAAAAGCATCAGATGCTTGTTCCGTATGGTAAAGGATGGTCTGATATGAGATCACACCACATATCCTTATCCGTTTAATGAATATTATATTCAGGAAGTGATTAAACCTCATTTAACCGATGATTGTCATTGGACCACAGATTTATTAAACTAATGCTTTGGAAGTATCTAGTTTAATGAATTAGAAATTGCCTTGTATAGTTTTCTTTGCTTCGTAACTCAGTTAATGAATTGTCATGACTTAGTTACATGTTTCTAATAGAGAACATGTTGAACGTCTTGAATTGTTCAAGAACTTACAATATGTTTCTGATGAAATGCGAATACAATATTTTGAATGGTTCAAAGATATTCTATTTGAAATGTTGAAAACTATAATTTTAAAATTCATCATGAGTCTTTGAACTGTTCAAAGATGTTTGATATGATCAAACATATGAATTTAAGGCAATTAGTTCTATAGTTATTTAATGAATATGATTCTTACTCAATATTAAACTTCCACGATTCCATTGTGATGGAATTGGTCAGTGGGAGTTATCGAATCTTAAATGATTTGATTCGTTGATATTGAGTGTTACCGAATTGGTTTTCAATACTCTTAGGGTTATGCTCCAGAAACACCAATTCATCTCTTTAATTTAGGTTCAATTCGTTTCTACAGTTACATATATGATATGTACAGTAGAAATTTTCGAATCTTGAAAAGTTTAGATTTGAATCTTTCCTTTGTATAATGGTTATATAATTGAAAGTACTTGTACCTCGGAGGTACAAGTGAAAAGATTATCATTTATTCTATTTAATGGAATATTTTATTCTATTTGATAGAATATCTTTTCTACGATCCCGAGTAAAAAAATTATTTTGTTACTTGGTGGTTGACAGTGGATGTTGACGATTGCAGAAAAGATTTGACTTATTGAAGTCAAATGTGAAAGTGATAAACTGTAATGGAACTATATAATTAATAAGATGAAAAGACCATTTGACAACTTCCGTATAAGTACTATAGGATGTCGGAATCATTTACAAAATATCTGATACTTAATGATTCCGTTTGTTTCTTATCGAAGAAAATTATCCTATAACTTATAGTGGGAGCGATATTTGATATCGATTTCGGAACTTGGCATTGAACCATGGATTTAAGATTGTTCATAGCTTACTACGATCAAGTTTAGAACTTGATTAGGCTTCCGTTATGAATAGTTCATAAAATGTGCAAATTTTTTGCGCAGCAAAAGCGCAGTGAGCTTGATAAAGGTTTGACCTTTATAATATGACAGTGAGAAAAGTTATACTCAGTAGTCTATTTTAGATTCCAAGGAAGCTTGTCTCTTGTCGCACTGATTGAACAATTAAGGATCTATTGGTTAGTGTTGATATTAAACAGTGTGTTTTGGCTAAAGAATGCAAAGTGGCGTTCTTGAGTGATTTCTTCGAATGAGAGATCCGTCGTGATTTCTTTATTTGAAGAGTTCATTCTAGAATGGCCCTAGAGTTTGTATTCTGCTAAGATCACAGTTTGATATATTAGCTTATGGAGCCTATTGTAGACTCAGATAAGCTTTCCGGAAATCCATGTCCTCTGATTTTGATATTAGTCAGATTGTTTGGTTTTATCAAAGTATAGAGAATACATATTTGTCAGTAGGGTCAGTGGGAGCGTACAAATTTCTTTCTAGTATTATATATCCTAAGTCTTCTTTTCTCCGTGAAAGCAGTGGGAGTAGTCCCTGATATATTTGATATAAAGTTTTATATTTGATATAAAACTAAGAGACTTGTGAGAAACTCACATTAGTCGCGTATTAGATATGATCTAATAAAAGACACAGTAATACTATATGTATGACAGTTAGTATAACTGTTTGACAGTTAACGTGTCTTATATATATATAGTATTCATCTTTCGTAAGGATGGTACCTTTGTTGAAAGAGAGATTGATTGGAATGTCTAGTCAATCTTATGCATCATATGATGATGACATAATGAATACTATATAATGTGCGATTAAAAGTATCAATTTAATCGTAATTGTTTCGAGTTATTTTGATATCTGCTGACCATATGATGGGTCTAAAAACATGTTCTTTGTGATATTTGAGATCTTTGAGATATTAAGAACGAGTTTCTAATACATGGAGAATTTAGTCAGCAACCATAAGGTCGGATTAGTTTTGATTCTAATTATGACATTAGATGGTCTATGTCATATAAAGTCAGAAAAGATGCAGTGGGAGTGTCACCGTTGATTCTACTAAACTAGTGGAATCAGTTGTAACTTATGAAGTATTGACTTATGAAGTTGCAAATTGACTCTATAGATTATAAGTTTTCATATTAGTGTGGTGCTTGCGGTTGTCTTATAGTATTTGGATTTGATTCAAAATACATAGACAACTTAGTAGCTATAGCATAATACTGATATAGCGTCTGAGTCATATTGATGTGGAATTTGGATTCTACAAAATATGAATGATGCTGGATTAGGAAATCAGTTGGGTTTGTCGGACAGACTCGATTTGAAAAGCAGGCTTACTTGTTGTTGCCTACCTCTTGAGTGCTGGTGAGCTCTTGAGGGCCATGAGTATGCGATACACATTAAGATGTGTATAGGATACCGTGGATTGACACTAGAGCAAGTGAGAGAAATTGTTAGGGTTGGTGCTCGGAGTGCCAATCCGGATCGTATTTATGTCCGATTCATAAATACGAGCAATTGTATTTTCCATAATATTTTTAATTTAACGGTAGCACCCTTGTCTTTTATACGCTTATTCGATCTAATTGCGATTAGATATCTGATTACGATTCGATCGAAACTGAATCTGGTTCAGTGATACATGTATATTAGACAAAGACCCTATGAATTACAGTATAGTGCGTAGTTACAACATAATTTGTAATTGACATTGGAAGCGCACTATTAGTTGTATATTCTTAAATAAAGTTCCTGGTCAAGATTTACTAACACGGGTCGGTCAATAGAATCCGTTGAGACCAGTACATGTCGTATATCGTGACTTGGTCCGATGGTTTATCCCAATGAACCATGAGTCTCAGGAGACTCATATAGACATGTAGGTGTTTATTTGATAAGACACTGAACGACTCACTGAAGGTTTCCTAATAGATGGTACACTAACGTCAATATGAACTTTCTCGAGTTGAGCGAGCATAGTGGTCATTCGACTTGAGATACCACTGTGGATATATGAGCTATCATCCACACTTTGATGGCAGTCACGTCAACGATCTAGTCATGATCAGACCTCCGCCTGTTCGTTGGGTGTGGACTGATGCTCATTATATCCTGTGCGTATCAAGATAGGATCCGTCAGTCCTGTATACAGGGCATAGACATCCAACACGTGTTTACGATCTAGTAAATCCATGGCCGTGGTATAACTTCGGAAATCAGTTCCGAGTGTTATTTCGTGATCGTAAATTAAAAGTCGACTGTATTATACCGAATAAATTTGACGTTCTAATCTATATCTCAGGTATAATACGGATGGCCCGTGATGGATGAATTATACGTATGAAGTGACCTCGGCTTGCATAGTTTAGAGAGATTATCTGTGGTCATCATAATCCATGAGTGGGTGGATTATGGACACGAAATTGGATTTCGTGACGGATAAACCTAAACTTAGTGAGTCCCATAATATGAAGTGTACTCATTGAGCACTTGGGCAACTCGATATGAATAATATGGATTATTCATAATACTTCACCGATTAAGTGATTTAATTCGGATCGTTTAATCGGTTAAACGATAACACTTGTATTTAGGGGATTTTGTCCGCTAATAATTATTGTGTATTTGTATTTGATACATAATACGATTAGATACACATTAATTATTCGTCAAATGAGATTTTGACACGTCATAAAATATATGTGTTTATTATTTAATTTAAATAAAAATACATATGTGGTTGTTAATTAATTAATTAATTATTTAATTGTTAAATAATTAAATAATTAAAATTTTAATCTTTATCCATTTATCATTAATTGAATGATACTTGGTGAGATTTAATTGGAGCATTTGGCATGTATTAATTATACTTTATATGTGTGCGAATTTGATTTGCTTATATAAAGTGTAAATGTTAACTTATTTGATAAATTTCAAAAAGACAAAAATACCCTCCAAGCAAATTTCGTTTTTTTGCATAAAGGTGAGAGAGAAATTGTTTCTTTTATCTTCATCATCCTTGCTCACTGCCGAGAGCTCTCAACAAAATGGGTTTGAAATTAGTTTCAAAAATCCATGATGAAATGACAAAGGAATTAAAAAAAAAAAGCTTGGAATTTGGGAGATTAAAAGGTAATCCTCTACAACCCAAGCTTGTAAATTATTTTCATGTTTTCTTGAACACTTAGAAATGTTCTAGGGTTTCTTTATCTATGGAAATTTGGGGCTTTTGTTTGAGAATGATGGAGAAGGAAGAATAGGCATCTGTGAAGTAGAAATTGGGTGAAATTAATGTAATTTGCATCCAATTTGTTCAATTGTTGAAGAGTTGCATTCTAGAGTTGTTGATCCACTCTAAATACCATAGAATTATTCTTGGGTTGTTCATGTGTGGTGGGACTCAATTAGGGTTGGATTAATTTGATTAATCCAACACTAAAATTGGATTTAAGCATGAAAAGTGGACTGTTTTTGTTCACGGATCAGACCTAGAATATCTGGAAATTTGATGATGAAAAATATGTCTTATGAATGTTTTAGATGTGTTTTGGGAGTTGGCACAATTTCCAGAAAGTGTTTCCGACTTGAAATAAGCGAAAACGGCTAAAAACGACGTTACCAGGTGGATTTTGAGCCAACCAGGTGACGACTGTCCAAACATCGAATCCGTCACTGTTCAGGCAGCCCATGAACTGTCCCGACACTATTGGATCTGACCTGGGCAGTTTCCATAAGTGTCGGGTAGTCGGTTCGGTCAAAAACGCGTTTTAGGTAATTTTGTGGAAAAACGATTTTCGTAAAAATTTCGTGAGTTTTTATTTTATTTATATTAATATTAGATATTGAATAAATAGGTTTAGGTGAAATATGAATAAATTATTCATATTAGATATTGAATAATTTATTCGGTATTTTTAAAAAGTTTTAAAATACGATTTCACCCGACCCTCGCTTCCACTGCGCCCTATCGCCCAAAACCTCAACATATACAATCAACTGTCTTGGGTCCTATTCTAACCTTCTTGAGTTTAGGAACCGTTACTTTGGCGAGACACCTCTACACTTTCAGATATTTGTAGGATGGTATGTGACATTTCCACAATTAATATGATGTCTTGTCCACTCTTCTGTGATATAACTTGTTCAGAACGTAGTTGGCGGGAAGTAAGGCTTCCCCCACAAGTTCTGGGGTAAACCAGAGTTTGTCAACATGATGTTCATCATTTCCTTCAATATTCAGTTTTTACGCTCATCAATCCTGTTTTGTAGAGGCGAATAATGAGCAATAGTTTCGTGAATAATTTTATGATTGGAACAATATTCACCAAATGGTGACACATATTCACCTCCTCTATCACTCTTGATTCTTTTGATTTTCTTGCCAAGTTGATTTTCAATTTCGTTCTTATAGTGTATAAAGCTCTCAATAGATTCATCTTTGCTCATCAGCAAATACACATTACAGAATCTTGTGCTTTCATCGATAAAAAATGACAAAGTACTTTTACCGCCTCTTATTTGCACAATATTCATATCACACACATCAGAGTGTACAGTTCCAATGGTACAGAACTTCGTTCTATGGAATGAAATAATGCTCTATGTATTTTTGCTTCAACACATGCCTCACATTTATGTTGGTTATCAATTGTAAATTTAGGTATAAGGTTCATGTTAATTAATTTACGCATTTTATCATAATTAGCATGTCCTAAGCTCCAATGCCATATATTTTGTGACTCAATAATATAAGCGGGAGATGTAGCTTTATTATTAGCACTGTGTCGATTAACAGTCATTACATTGAACTGTAAAAGACCCTCAGTGAGGTATCATTTTCCTACATAGACATCATTCTTGGTCAATACAAACTTATCAGAAACAAATACAAACTTAAAACCATTCTTGTTAAGGAGTGAACCCGAAACCAAGTTCTTCTAAATATCAGGAACATGCAAGACATTCTTCAATGTAA
>SKCR01004690.1:0-26195 GCA_019454045.1 Zanthoxylum bungeanum | reverse complement strand
TGTGTTGGACATGAATTGGAATTAATGAGCATGATTAATTGGATTAATTAGTGTTTTTGAAACATTAGATTAGTGATTAATTATGTTAATTACACTTGAATTTGATTAATATGTAATTTGGAGTACTGTATTAATTTAATTTGTTATATTTGGGCTAATGGGCTTGGTTGGGCCAAGTTTGGTTTTGGACAATTGGGTTGGATCCAATTGGGCCTATTTCCATAAAGTCCAAAATATGACATTGGGCCTTTAAAAATTTAATTGGGCCTAATGGGCCTAAATTGATTTTTGGCATAGGGTGATTCCTATTTGGTACGTGGCATCTTGGGTTTGATCCATAATGGCCAAAGCCCATGCCTAAAGAATTATTTGAAAGCCCATTGGACTTAATTGAATAGTATTTGACACTAATTGGGCCTTTGAGACCCAATAAGATTGGATTTGGAATCCAAGTCTAAAAGGCACCATTAAAAGTGTAATTATTTAATTTGGAATTAAAAAATGAATTAGTATTGGATACAATTTAATTGGATTTAAAATTGTAGTTCGATATAATTCAAGAATATGTACTTTGAGTATTTATTCTTAAACGAGTTGGACTCGCGCAAATCAAATCGTTGTTTGAACTTGGATGATCATTAATCAAAGATTAATTAATTGGATTAGATTAGATTAATTGAATAACATGCTTTGTGTGAATACTTGGATGTATTTGTATGAATAATGTATATCAGATGGATATTAGATGGGTGGGGGTAATTTTGGAAATTGTTGTAATAAATTTAAATTTTATTAAATTGGACCTGCGTGTCCAGCCTATTATCTCTTTACTCTTTGTATTTCTCTTCTCACCAATTCCCGTCAATGCAAATGAGGTTTCTTTAATGTATTATGTAATTAAGGTAGAAGTATGAATAATGCTAGCGGGAGAGAGGAAATGGAGAGATTTGTTCTAGGAACAAATTGTTATATATCCATCCACATATCATTATTATTTTATCGCGCCTTATTATGCTTTTATAATGCTTGCTTAAGGGTGTATGATGAGACCTAATCAAAGATAATAAATTGGTTGCCAATTTACGCGAAAAACCCTCATTATATATTAAAAGTTTTCCTTCCATTGAGTGGTTCTCTATCAAGATCCAAGATTGGCATTGGTTTGTTGGCCAAAGTTAAGATCATTGTCCATCGCGGATGTGTTTGAACCAAGAAAGCTTTGTTATACATCGCATGTCTCGGGCAGTTGTGATTTGTTGGCCAAAGTCAATGTCACTTCTGTACATCGACGTGGATTACGAAGCTTTCCCACTGTCAATGGGTCGCGCTTAACTGGAATCATTAAGCTTGTTGAGCCAAAGCCAAGGCTTAGTTGATTCAGAGGAAAATGTTAGGATGATATATTGGATATATATTTTGGACTTGGAGGTCCACCTACTGGATCTAGGAATGTTATGGGATCCAATTGATCTTAGAGATCTACCTAGTTAAGTTTCATACAACTTGTTAGCCAAAGTCAAGGTTGTGTGTTATTTAACGGGATCCTAACCCACTAGGAAACTAGGTTTCCCGAGTACTCAACAGAGGGTTAGAGGCTCGCCGAAAAATAGTGGGAGGCTAGTATTAAATTTGCAATTTCATTTAAATACTTGCAATACGCGCTCTTTTATTTTATTTATCGTTGTTATAAATATATTAGTTGGACTAATATTGAATTTTGCTTTTTTGAACAGTTAGACTGTACAAGACACTACTCCACTTGTAGTTGGTTATATAGTTGGACTATAGTAACCATTACATTTTGAGTGTACCCAAAATCGTTGATTGGATAGTTGGACTATTGCAATCGGGATGGCTGGAAAGATTAGCGTTATGGACATCATCATGGGCGATAATGTCTTTAACGGCTCCAATTTTCCAGATTGGGAGATGAATCTCAAGATAGTCCTGGGAGCCGAGAAGTTACTCTATGTCATAGAGAAACCTCTCGGGCCCTGAGCCCGGAGTTGAGCAAATAGTAGAGCATGAGCTTAGGAAGACTCATTGTGATGATAACTTTAGTGCTCAATCCATTATGCTTGCCGCAATGACTCCTTAATTTCGTCGTCAGAACTAAGGATTAGATCATTATACCATGATGTTGAAATTAAAGGATCTTCATAGATCTAACCTTAGATCTTAGAAGTACGAATTGCAAAAGAAGCTCTTTCGCTCGCGTATGTCAGAGGGTACATCTGTCGAGCACTAGGTGTCGCAGATGATTGCTGACATCGAACAGCTAGGTTAGCTGGCATTACCTACGAGGCCGAGACTTCCATAGATTTGATCTTACAGTCTTTGCCCGAATGCTGGGGCGGGTTCATCATGAACCAAGAGAAAACTCTTGGAGAGTTAATGGCTATGCTCAATGAGGCAGAGCCAGAGCTTCCAAAAGGGCAAGAAGCGCAAGACGCATCTTACTTCGACATCCCAGAAGGCCAAGGCTTGGCCGAAGGCTTCTGGGGGTGTGAAGGAAAAAGGCAAAGGCAAAATCGTCACAGTCTTCTGGGAAGACAAATGACATATTCCAAGATGTCTGCCTAAACTATGGAAAACGGGGTCACTGGAAGTGTGACTGCAGTATGGACAAGGCAGACATGAAGGAAGTGAAGGCCGGTAAGGCTCCGACTTCTTGTATGTTTGTTATTGTAATAAATGTGTCCACTACTGGTTTTAAAAATTGTATTTTTGATACTGGATGTGGTACATACATATGTACTGATGTGCAGGATCTGCTGATTAGTAGGAGACTGGCTTCAGATGAGATCGACCTGCGAGTCAGAAATGGGACGAGAGTCGCTGTTTTGACTATGGCAACCTAAGTTTTGGAACTACCCTTTGGGCATGTACTTAAATTAGGAAACTATTATAATGTACCTAGTTTGACTAGAGACATTATCTCTATATCTAGTTTAAACCGTTGCGGGTATACCTTTATGTTCCAGAACACTGGGTGTTTTGTTTATAAAGATGATATTGAGATATACACATTAGATGTGAATAATAGTATTTATATTTTGAATATAAATGAATCTCAAACATATAACATGACAAACAAAAGGCTCAAATTGTGTAAATCATATGAGACTTATTTGTGGCATTGTTGTCTGGGACATACAACAAGACTCGTATATCCAGACTTTCGAAGAGTGGATACTTGGACGGATTTGATCCTGATTCATATGATGTCTGCGAATCTTGTTTATTAGGCAAAGTGCCTAAAACGCCTTTTAGCGGTAAATGTGTATGTGCCTCCGAACTGTTAGCCCTCGTTCATGGTGACTTACGTGGGCCATTGTCTAGCTAGGCTAGAGGTGGTTATGAATACTTCGTAACCTTTACGGATGTTGCATCGCGTTATGGTTATGTGTATCTTATGATACACAAGTCAGAAACTTTTGATAAATTCAAAGAGTTTCGACACGAAGTAGAAAAATAGACCGGCAAAAGTATTAAAACATTACAGTTGGACCGTGATGGAGAATACTTAAACAATGAGTTTCTTGATTACTTGAAAGAATATGGTATTCTTTCACAGTGGACTCCTCCCGGAACACCTCAATGAAAGGTGTGTCAGAACGGAGAAACCGAACTTTGTTGGACATGGTAAGGTTAATGATGAGTCGCACTGAGCTACCAATTTCCTTCTAGGGATACGCATTGAACAGTGCAATACTTATTTTGAATAAGGTTTCGTCAATGTTTGTTGGAAAGACTCCATATGAAATATGGACAGGAAAGAAACTGAGTTTCCCATTCCTGAAGATTTGGGGATACTAGGCATACGTTAAACGTTTGGATGGTGCCAAACTAGAACCCAAATCGGATAAGTGCCTATTTGTAATTGGTTATCCTAGGGAAACCAAAGGATATTAGTTCCACAACCAATAATAGAACAAAATATTTGTTGCTCTCCATGCGGTTTTCCTAGAGGAATTCCTAAATGCTGTGGTAAGTGGGAGGAAAGTAGAACTCAATGAAAATCGGAGTGATATTGTTCCTGGCACCGTTCCCCTCACGAAACACGAACAGTTCATCAGGGATGAGACTGTTCCACAATCTTCTAATACACAAGAACCGTGTAGGTTGGAGAGAGTCAGAAAACAACCTAAGAGGTATGGGTTTCTGATCTCACCTCATGTAGTCAATAATCTTATTGAGGATAATAAACCGGCTACGTATGAGGAAGCGATACAGCGTATCGACTCCACTATATGGCAATGTGCCATTAAGTCCGAAATGGATTCCATGTATACAACCAAGTTTGGACACTGGATGATGTACCAGAAGGCATTGTGCCTATTGGTAGGAAATGAGTCTTCATGGTGAAGACAGACATGGATGGCAAAAAACAAACGTACAAAGCTAGGCTTGTAGCAAAAGGGTATCGTCATCAACATGGTGTCGATTACGATGAAAGCTTTTAGCCTTTGCCATGGTTAAATCCATTCGGATAATGCTTGCTAAAGCTGCATATTTCGATTATGAAATATGGCAGATGGACATCAAAACCGCTTTCCTTAACGGAAACCTTTTGGAGGATGTTTATATACAACAGCCTGACGGTTTTGTCTTGCCAAAACATGCAAACAAGTTTGCAAGTTAAATCGATGCATTTATAGATTGAACCAAGCATTATGTTCTTGGAACCAATGTTTTGATGAGATCATAATGGTATATGGTTTCATTCAAAACGATGATGATTCTTGTGTATATAAGAATGGTTAGTGGGAGCGCACTGACAATGATTGTCTTATATGTTGATGATGTATTTTTTTACAGTGACATTCCCATACTAAAATCGGTGAAAGCTTGGCTTTCATTAAAATTCTCCATGAAATTCTTGGGAGAGGCAACCTTGATTCTAGGAATAAAGATCTACTGGGATAGATCTAAAAGTTGTTGGCACTCTCTGAGAACTCGTACATTGACAATGTTGAAGAGATTCAACATGGATCAGTCCCAGAAAGGACTGCTTCCGATGTCACATGGCGTCTCTCTATCTAAGGACATTTATCCTAAAACTCAAGATGAGAGAGATTCAATGAATCAGATCTCATTAGATTAAGAAGTCGGATCGATCATGTATGCCATAACATGTACGTGACTTGGTGTTTCATATGCTTTGAGCATTTGTAGTCACAATCAGGCCGATCCAGGTGATGATCACTGGATTGATGTTAAGAACATCCTTAAGTATCTTAGATAAACTAAGGATGCTTTCTTAATTTATGGAGATGGAGAACTTGAGGTGACTGAGATCACCGTTGCAAGTTTCCAAACCGATAAAGACGACTATAAGTCGCAATAAGGGTACATATTTTATTTGAACAACGGAACAGTGAGCTGGAAATCTTCCAAACATGATACTGTTATTGATTCAACAAAAAAAATGGATTATATTGCTGCGGCTGAGGCAGCAAAATAAGCATTTTGGATCTATACAATTCCTAATTGGACTAGGAGTAGTTCTGTTAGCGGCTGAGCTGGGATACAGCTCAGGCTAAGGAATTACGGTCTCATCAATGATCCAAGTATGTACTTCGATGGTTTCATCTGATTCGAGAGATCACACATCTTGGCGATGTGAAGATTGAAAAATCATTTCAGATGATAACCTTGCAGATCCGATGACGACAGCTATATCTCAACAAAAGTTTGAGCGACCCGTACATAGTTCAAGTGTTGGACACTTGAGAGATTGACTATAGGCCAAGTGAGAGATTGTTGGACAATTAAACCCATAGCATCACTATTTGTAAAATACATGATATTTTTTTACAAATTAACTATGTGACAAAGGAAATTACTCTTCTATCATTTGAAATTGGATTACTTGGATATATAAATGATAAAAGTCCATATGATTAATACCGGATTAATAAGATTTGAGACAGTATTAATCCACGAAAGATTTAATCATTAAATATCCCTAGTCGTAGTATTATCAAGACTGGACATCGATAATGCGGAATAGACTAGTATTACACTTGTGCGCGTTATGGAAGCTTAACGGCATAGTTCTCATATATTTAAGTATTGGATACTTATGCAAGTGATAGGAGTTTCTGTTAGCGTGGTTTGGATCGGAAACAGCTTCGCTCTTGATAGACCCCTCAGAATCCCATTGGTAGTATGAATATGTGTCTATGGGAATCCGAATCAGGGTAGGTGTATTTGGTCTTAACATGAGACTTGCATCGCTAATACTTGCGACAATCAGTATGCTTTGGTTTTGGTCTGTGTACGCCTCTTTTGGGTATACTGAGTATCGTAATGTATTGGATGTGATGTCAAGATGGAAGTATCACTTCTGTCATATTGAGATGATGATCACACAAGGATACATAACTAGTACTCTTAAATGCTGCAGCTATCGAGATAGTTTGACTAGGTCATGATTATCCGATTACAGAGACTAGTTGCTAGTGATCTGATATATGTTTCTTACGGGGCAGACACAATTCTAGCCTTAGGCATAGCATGTGACATCTGGTACTAGATCGTAATACGCAATACATTGTACATTATGCCTGATACAAATTATATATATTCCATGTTGAATATATTTCTGGAGAATTGGGTAGGCATGATGCTTTCATAGAAGCCAACCATGTCCTGTAAATTGATAAGAACGTGGTACCGGGTACGCACGTGTCAGATAGTTCGACAACCGTATTTACTGCCAACATATCCAGGGATCTCTTGGGTCGCTTATCAAAGATTCACCGATGAAATTTGACTCGAGCAGAATTAATCTGGGATTAATTATGAGAGAGAAAATTAATCTGGGATTAATTACGATAAGATTTAATCTGGGATTAATTATGAGAGAAAGAATTAATCTGGGATTAATTGCGTCAAGAATTTATCTGGGATTAAATTCATCTAGAAGAGAGAATCTGATTAATTTGAAATTAATCGGGAAAATAAATTTAATAGTTAAATTGGATTTCAATACGGAATTAAAATTGGATTTTAATTCAAGCGAATGAATTAATTTGGAATTAATTCGTGAGTGAATTTCGTAATAATTTTGTGAGGCATAATTATTTAATTAAATTGAATTTAATTATTTAGCGACGAAAAATTCGTTTAATCGGATTAAACGAACCCGGGCCCAAAGTGTGGTTGTGTAAGCCAATCAAATTTTGAATTTGAAAGTGGTGGGACCCACATCACTAGTCACTATTAGTGATGGAAGTGGTTGGCATTTAAAGACATCATTTTGTCAACTTTACACACAACTTTTAAAACATGTTTTTGGAAAACACAAACAACTATTCATCTTCTCTCTTCTAAGCCAAAAACCGTGACCCTCTCATTTTGTTCTTGAAATTTTGTTGCAAAATTTCAACTTGTTAGCACATAGGGAGTCATAAGAATGTGATAGGGAAACTCACCCAAGAGTTTGGAACTCAAAAGGAGAGCTTGGAGCTTCTACATCCGAGGAGAAATTTCGAACTTCTCTACCGAGCAATGTAAGTAATTTATGCAACTTATCTTGTAATATTCACACAATAATCACGCTTAGAGATCCCGTGGCATGTCTAGGACACTAACATTTATGATATACATTGAGATGTGTATATGATACCGTGGATTGCTCTAGAGCAAGTGAGAGAAATTGTTAGGGTTGGTGCTCAAAGTGCCAATCCGGATCGTATTTATGTCCGATTCATAAATACGAGCAATCCATTTTCCATAATATTACTTATTTAATGGTAGCACCTCTCATCGTTTATACACATATTCGATCTAATTACGATTGGATATTCAATTACGATTATATCGAAACTAAATCTGATTTAGTGATACGTGTATATTAGACAAAGACCCTAGGATTTACAACGTAGTGCGCGGTTATATCGTAGTTTGTAATTGACATTGGGAAGCACACTATAAGATGTATATCCTTAAATAACGTTCCTGTTCAAGATTTACTAACACGGGTCGGTTAGTAAAATCCGCTAAGACCAGTACATGTCGTATATCGTGACTTGGTTCGATGGTTTATCCCAATGAACCATGAGTCTCGGGAGACTCGTGTAGACATGTAGATATTTATTTGATAAGCACCGAACGACTCACTGAAGATTTCCTAATAGATGGTACACCAACGTCAATAGAAATCTTCTCGAGTTGAGCGAGCATAGTGGTCATTTGACTTGAGATACCACAGTGGGATATATGAGTTATCCTCCACACTTTGATGGTAGTCACGTCACCGATCTATTCAAGATCAGACCTCCACCTGTTCATTGGGTGTGGACTGATGCTCATGATATCCAATGCGTATCAATAGATGATCTGTCAGTCCTGTGTACAGGGCATAAGAATCCTACACGTGTTTGTGATCCAGTAAATCCATGGTCGTGGTATAACTTCAGAAATCAGTTCCCAGTGTTATTTAAAGATCGTAAATTGAAAGTCGACTATATTATACCGAAAGGATTTGACGTTCTCATCTATATCCCTGTTATAATATGGATAGTCTGTGACAGATGAATTATACGTATCAATGACCTCGACTTGCATAATTTAGCGATATTATTCGTGGTCGTCATAATTCATGAGTGGGTGAATTATGGACACGAAATTGGATTTCGTGAAGGATAAACGTAAACTCAGAGAGTCCCACAATATGAAGTGTACTCGTTGAGCACTTAGGTAACATGTTATGAATAATACATATTATTCATAATACTTCAATGGATTAAATGAGTTAATTCGAATCATTTAATTGGTTAAACGATAACACATGCATTAGGGGATTTTGGCCAATAGTAATTATTGTGTATTTGTATTTTATACATAATTTGATTAGATACGCATTAATTAATCGTCAAATGAGATTTTGACACATGCCATAAATATATGTATTTGTTATTTAATGTAAATAAAATACATATATAATAACAATTATATTAATTAATTATTTAAATATTTAAATGTTAAATATTTGAATAATTAATTGATAAACTTTTTCATAATTGTTATGAAAAAATTAATTATTATTGGTGACACATGGCATGATTTAATTAAGCTTGTGTGTGAAAATTTGATTTGCTATTATAAAGTTTAATTCATTTAATTTGATTAAAATGAAAAATGACCAAAATACCCTTCCAATACACATAAGTCGGTCAAGACCCTTATTTTTTAAGGTTGAAAATTTGTTTTCTCTTTCATCTATGATGATGGCCGAACACCTCCATTAGAGAAGCTCTCAATTTTGGTTTGAAGAGACCATGAAGAAAAGAAGAAAATCAAAGAAAAAGCTTAGGAAAAAACAAGGATTAAAGGTAATTCTTCAACTCCCTAAGCTTATAAATTTTGTTTCTTATTTCTTGATGATCTTATGAGATCCTAAGGTTTCTTATTTTCATAAAATTTGGGGCTTTTGGTTGTGGTGGATGGAATTGGAAGTGTTGATGCATGTGTGAAGTGATTTGGTTGATATTATTATAATATTAGTCCAATTTATTCATTTGATGATATGTTGTCATTCTAGAGTGTTATGACCACTCTTGTAATGCTTAGAATTGTTCTTGGGTGCTTCATGTGTGGTGATTTTGATTGGTATTTTGATTAATTGGATTAATCTTGAAAAATTAGATTTAAAGCATGAAATTGATAATTTTTGTTCTGGATTAGATCTGGAATTGATTATGTTTTGGTGATGAAAATGATGTCATTTGAATGTATTGGATATGTTTTGGGTGTTCGAACAATTGCTGGAAAGTGTTTCGGAGTTGAAATAAGCGAAAACAATAAAAAATGGTGTTACCTAGTGACTTTTGAGCCAACCGGATGACGGCTATCTAAACAATGATTTTGTCACTGTTCGGGCAGTCCATGAATTGCCCTAACACTATTGGGGCTAACCTGGGTAGTCCCCATAAGTGTTGGGTGGTCGGTTCGGTCAAAAACGCATTTTGAGTCAATTTACGGAAAAAATATTTTCGTAAAAGTTTCACAACGTTTCTTTGCTATTTATGTCGTTATTTGATATCGAATAAATGTGTTTAGGTGAAATATGAATAAATTATTCATATTAGATATTGAATAATTTGTTCAGTAATTTAAAAGGTTTTAAAATTACGATTTCACCCGAACCGCGCTTCCGCCACGCCCTTCGCCCGAAACCCCAACAATTAGTTCTAATATTATTCAATGAATGTGATTCTTACTCAATATTATTCTTCTACGATTCCATCGTAATGGAATTAGTCAGTGAGAGAAATCGAATCTTATATGATTTGAATCGTTTGATATTGAGTGTTAGCGAATTAGTTTCAGTCTTGGGGATATGCTCCAGTAACACTAATTCATCCTTTTAATTAAGGTTCAATTAGTTTCTACAGTTATGTATATGATATGTATAAGTAGAAAATTCGAATCTTGAAAAGTTTGAGATTTGAATCTTTCTTTTGTATAATGGTTATATAATTGAAAGTATTTGCGCCTCGGAGGTACAAGTAAAAGTTTGTCATTTATTCTATTGGATATAATATATTTTCTATGATCCCGAGTAATAAAATTATTTTATTACTTGGTGTGTAACATCAGATGTTGACGATTGTAGAAAAGACTTGACTTATTGAAGTTAAATGTCAGAGTGATAAACTATAAATGAAACTACATAATTAATAAGATGAAAAGACCCTTAGACAGCTTCCATATAAGTCCAATAGGATGTCAGAATCATTTGTGAAGTGTTTGATACTTAATGGTTCTGCAGTTTTCTTATCGAAGAAAATTATCCTATAACTTATAATGGGAGCGATATTTGATATCGATTCCGGATGTTAACATTAAACAATAGATCTAAGATTTTTCATAGCTTACTACAATCAAGTTTGGACTTG
Source organism: Zanthoxylum bungeanum (assembly GCA_019454045.1). Taxonomy (NCBI): domain Eukaryota; kingdom Viridiplantae; phylum Streptophyta; class Magnoliopsida; order Sapindales; family Rutaceae; genus Zanthoxylum; species Zanthoxylum bungeanum. The sequence goes on along the minus strand of SKCR01004690.1, from coordinate 15,285 downwards.
ATTAAGCTTTTGTTATGAATTGTTCATAAAGTATGCAAATGGTTTGATCAAAAGCTATGAGGAAACTTGTCTCTAGTCACACTGATTGAACAATTAAAGATCTGTTGGTTAATGTTGATATTAAACTATGATTTTTAGTTAAGAATGCAAAGTGGTGTTCCTGAATGATTTCTTCGAAGAAGAGATCCATTGTGATTTCTTTGTTTGAAGAGTTCACTCTGGAATGGCCCTGGAGTTTATAATCTGCTAAGATCGCAGTTTGGTATACTAGCTTATAGAGCCTATTGTAGACTCAGATGAGTTTTCCGGAAATCTGTGTTCTCTAATTTTGATATTAGTCAGAGTGTCTGAGTTTTATCAAAGCATAGAGAATACATATGTGATAGTAGGGTTAATGGGAGCGTACATATTTCTTTCTAGTATTGTATATCCTAACGACATTATCATTATTAATGTAATAATGAGATGTTTGTGAGGTAAAATATTTACTTAAGTCTTTTTTTCTTCGCGAAAGCAGTGGAAGTAGTCTTTGTTATATTCGATATAAAGTTTTAAATATGATATAAAACAAGAGACTTGTGAGATACTCTCATTAGTCGTGCATTAGATATGATCTAATAAAAGACACAACAAGACTTTTGGTGTGACAGTTAATATAACTGTTTGACAGTTAATGTGTCTTTTGTATATAGTATTCATCTTTTATAAGGGATGATTCATTTATCGAAAGAGAAATTGATTAGAATGTCTAGTCATTTATGCATCATAGGATGATGGCATAATGAATACTAAATTATATGAGATTAAAGATATCAATTTAATCGTAATTGTTACGAGCTATTTTGATATGCTGTAGACCATAAGATGTGTCTTAAAACATGTTCTTTGTTATCTTTGAGATATTAAGAATGAGTTTCTTATTCATGGAGAGTATAATCCACAACCATTAGGGTCAGATTAGTTTTGAGTCTATTTATGACGTTAGATGGACTACGTCATATTGAGTCAGAAAAGATGTAGTGGAAGTGTCACAGATGATTCTACTATGTTAGTGGAATTAGTTGTAACTTATGAAGTATTGACTTATGAAGTTACAAAGTGACTTTATAGATTAGAAGTTTTGATATTAGTGTTGTGCTTGCGGTTGTCTCATAATATTTGGATTTGATCTCTAAATACATAGACAACTCAGTAGCGGTAGCACAATATTGATGTCGTATCTGAGTCATATTGATGTATAACTTAGGTTATACAATATATGAATGATGCTGGCTAAGGGAAAAGATTGGGATTGTTGGACAAACTCAATATGTTATAGCGAGCTTACATGTTGTTGCCTACCTCTTGAGTGCTAGGTCGGCTATTGTGGACCATGCGTATGTAATACATATTTACATGTGTATATGATACTTTTGTGATATTTTATATCATACCACAAGTATACAGTGTCAAGTTTTAGTATAAATCAGTGAAAGAGTGTCGAACCCACATGGATTGCGTTAACACGCACTAAGTACTACAATTGATAATCCTAACTTTATTTAGAAAATAAATAATAAAGAATTTTATAAATAAATATAAAAATAATTAGATAGGAGGAATTAATACGATAGAGATTCTGGATCATGATTTCACCTAGCTGTCACTTATGTATTTGTCATGCCAATTAATCATTGTTCAGTTATATTGTTTATAAGTCAAGATTCCTAAAATATCCACTCCCTCTCTAGAGTGCCGAGTGAAAATATCATCAACTACAGACTTCGATATCTCTATAAAAATAAAATAGTTAACAAATCGTTACGCTTTGGGATTCTATGTTAACGACTTCAAAGGAACTACAGATTCTCTCGAACTCTATAAAATCATAGGTCATATTCTCTAGATCCATTCAAAATCCCCTCTCTCGAGTGATAGATTTCAAAAATATATCATCATATTTGTGGCAAGCAAACACAAAGCATTAAACTCAAAAGAATATAAATAAATCAATAAAACTTTATAACAAAATTAGCAAACAATACAGGGTTCAAGCATCAATTACATCATTCTTCAGAATTAAGGAGTTTAGTTCATGACAATAAATAAAAATAATGATAAACAAGACATGAATCTAATGGAAATCATTAGAGTTCTAAGAAAGAAACAAGAAGATAAAACCCGAATTGAATCTCTCCCTCTTCGGACGTCACCGCCTTTGTCTCCTTCTGTCGCTCTTCAATCCTCCTCATTGGATCTCTAAAAATATGTGTTTTGGTGTTTGGTGCTGTGTATTAGCCTTCTTCCTTGAGTTTTGGACGAACTAATATATTTATAATAAAGTCTGAGTCATTGGGTATCTTAGAAAACCCTAATTTTATATTTCCTGGTGCGCGTGCTTTCCCCCGCAGTGCTGCGGCTCTCTAAATGGGCGCCACAGCGCCCTCGTCTCGGTAATTTGTATGGAATTCGGTTGGCTTGCAGACGCCGCGGCGTGATCAATTGGCGCAACAGCGCCATTCTCTCTGGAAAATGTATGGAATATTGAAGGTGCCGCAATGCCTACATGTTGATCTGCTACTGGCGCCGCAGCTCTTTTTTATTCTTTTTAATCTCTTTTTCACGTGAACACTTTTTTTGGGTTTTAAATAACAAGGGCCCACATGCACTTTGCTTTCTTCTTTTAATTGTTTCATTTGCTCACTTTTTGGTCAAAGCTCACTTTTTCCCTTTTTGCTTTCATTTGGTCAACGTTGGTGGCTTTCTTTCTCTCCTTACGTTGCATGCTTCCTTTCAAATCCTTCATACCCTTTGTCTTTATTTGGTTAACAATTGCAACTCATCTCTTGGCCCCACGTGTTCTTTGCATCCGAAAGTTCCCAAAACATTCGTATTTACTCCATTTTTTGATGTTCTAATGCTTCCTACAAATAAGACATAAAATAAACTATAAATGACATTAAATGATATGGAAACTAACAAAATAATAAGCTAAGAGTACAAAAATAAGTGGGTATAAACCACACTTATAAAACACCCCCAAACTTAAGGTTTTGCTAGTCCCGAGCAAAAGACTAAATAAAAACTAAATTCAAATAAACAAATAAAATTAACTAAGCCACTTTCGTAGGGATCACAATTGCATTTAGGGTATGCAACAAGCCTTTAAACCCCTAGGCGGCCCTAGTGGACGAGTTATAGTCTCGTGAGGGCTTACAGCGACGATACCCACAAATGTCATTCACACACGATCATGCAAAAATATAAAAATAACAAAAGCATAGTCCCGATAGTTACGCATAAAATTATCCTCAAAGAAAGCTTATAAATGAAATTAGAGAACCTTCAAAGTACGCAATGTGACTCAAATCCAAATTCTTGAATAAATTATCTAAGCCAGACTCACAGTGTGTGTGTAAAGGTTCAGTCACAGCTTGATTCCTAAATAAGCCAACTTAATGATTTTGTTTAAAAATTGAGATCGATGGGTCAAACCAACCTAGATATCTCAATTATGCTTTGTAATTGCCTTATTTTGTGCTCAGTATGGTATGATTTTTCTTTTTGTCCTTTCTTATCTCTTTTTACTTCTTTTTGAACTTTTTTTTCAACTCACATACCCTTTAAGGTAGCATTTCTCCTCATGGTGGTCCTAATACTCGCCCATGGATAGTTTCACGCTTATCGGTTATAGGTGGTTTATTTTCTTTCTTTATAGACTTTTTTCTTTATTTCTATCCATACCATACATCATAACACTAGCAAATCAAGATAGACATCTTAAGCAAACGGTCATTCATCGACATGCAATTTCTTCAACTAGTCACCTTGTCAACTACTTAAGAGTCTAACATAGATCAACTACTCAAGGCATCAGATAAAAGTAAATTGGGCACTTATCGTTTCTAAAATTTCACTCATAAACAAACAAAATTCATCATAGGATTTATGTTTTACTATCTAGGACTAGAACAATTTTTTTTAACTTAAATAAATAAATAACAAGTAAATGACATGTACACACCCCCAAACTTAAAACTTGCATTGTCCTCAATGTAAGATAAATATAAAGAAACCAGATTAAAGAACAACACTACCGTGCATGGAGTTGATCAGGCTCCTACTGGTTAGAATTTGGTTGCGTGGGTGTTATGTGTCTCGTGCTACCTGCATAAATAACATGCAAAATGAATAAATAAATAAATAGCACACAATAAAATCAAAATAAAAAATAAATAAAATAATAATAAAACAAAAGCAAGGGTTGCCTCCCCGCTAGCGCTAAGTTTAACGTCTTTAGCCAGACGTAACCACCCAAATGGTCATAGTGTCTTAAATGCAGTGAACCGGGTAATCTCATCTGCTTTCTTCTTTGGTATCCATCGATCTTATGACATGAAAAAAATAGTTTGGCAGGTTATGGCAGTTTATCCATAGATAGTCCCTCAGGATATGTAGATTGTCCCCCAGTTGGAAATTCTGGACTGCACAATAGGCAGAATTGGCTCGGCCTCATTTTTAACCTTCCAGGGATCATCTCCAAGTGAGCAGTGACCTTTCTTTTCCTCTTTTTGCTGTGTTTTGGGAGTGGTTTCAGGTTTAGCTGTGGAGAATTTTCTTTTATGCATGGCTGCACTATACTCGTAGGTTGCTGAAATACTGATTTACCCTGCGTGTTTGCAACTCTCTTCTCTACTATATCTACCCTGCGACATTCTGCATCACCTTGAGGACTCAGCATGGTTTGAAAGCACTGAAGGTGACTTCTTTATATTTACTGCCTAAATCTTGAGAGGTGTCTTTAATCTCTTTACCGCTCCTAAGGGTTATGACTTGACATTGCTCTTTGGGGTTGACTTCAGTATTACTATGAAACACCATTTTCTGTTGATTAGTCATGGAAGAAACAAGTAGCCCAATTTGCGCTTCTAAAGATTTCAATGTTGCCCCCATATTACCCATATGTGTTTCAATGTTATCCAGCCTTGACTAATTCTTCTCAAACCTCTCTGAAGCTGTAGATACAAATGTTCTAATGAGGTCTTCTAAGGAAGGTTTCTGCTCATCTCTTGGATAGTTGAAGCCATAAGGAGTTTGCAAGATGTTCTCCATATTAGCATATAAAAAATTCGGATGATAATAATTAGGCATAGGACTGCCTCTATAGTTGTTGAAATTCCGATTGTTCATATACTGTACTTGTTCAAATCCTGCTCCTCTGTTGGGTAAAAGCATTCTATTAGCAGAAACAGCTCCAATAAACGGTTGGCTCATTTGATTTGTCAATACTTTTAGATGAGTCGTGAGGGACTATACTTGAGCTATCAGTGCACCAATAGGATCTACCATTGCTTCTTTTCCAACTCTCCTCGTACGAAAAAATATAAAAAAAAACAAAATAAATAATAATAAAAAAAACAAAATAAAAACAAAATAAAAACAAAATAAAAACTTAAGACAAAAATAAAGAAAATAAAATAAAAATAAAAATCTAAATTAAAGCTAAGATTACTTGTTAGTAGTATTAATGTGAATTAAACAAACAATCCCCGGCAACGGCGCCAAAAAATTGTTGTGATATTTTATATCGTACAGCAAGTGTACGGTGTCAAGTTTTAGTATAAATCAGTGAAAGAGTGTCGAACCCACAAGGATTGCGTTAACTCGCACTTAGTACAACAATTGATAATCCTAACTTATTTAGAAAACAAATAATAAAGAATTTTATAAATAAATATAAAAATAATTAGATATGAGGAACTAATACGATAGAGATTCTGGATCATGATTTCCCCTAGCTGTCACCTATGTATTTGTCATGTCAATTAATCATTGTTCAGTTATATTGTTTATAAGTCAAGATTCCTAAAATATCCACTCCCTCTCTCGAGCCGAGTGGAAAATATCATCAACTACATACTTCGATATCTCTATAAAAATCTAATAGTTAACAACTCGTTACGCTTTGTGATTTTATGCTAACGACTTCAAAGGAACTACGGATTCTCTTGAACTCTATAAAATCCTAGGTCATATTCTCTAGATCCATTCAAAATCCTCTCTCTCGAGTGATAGATTTCAAACATATATCATCATATTTGTGGCCAGCAAACACAAAGCATTAAACTCAAAAGAATATAAATAAATCAATAAAATTTCATAATAAAATTAGCAAACAATACAAGGTTCAAGCATCAGTTACATCATTCTCCAGAATTAAGGAGTTTAGTTCATGACAATAAATAAAAACAATGAAAACAAGACATGAATCTAATGGAAATCATTAGAGTTCTAAGAAAGAAACAAGAAGATAAAACCTGAATTGACTCTCTCCCTCTCCGGACGTCACCGCTTTTGTCTCCTCTTGTCGCTCTTCAATCCTCCTCCTTGGATCTCTAAAAATATGTGTTTTGGTGTTTTGTGTTGTGTATTAGCCTTCTTCCTTGAGTTTTGGACGAACTAATATATTTATAATAAAGTCTAGGAGTCATTGGGTATCTTAAAAAACCCTAATTTTATATTTCCTAGTGCGCGTGTTTTCCTCCGCAGAGCTGCGGCTCTCTAAATGGGCGCCACAACGCCCTCATCTCGGCAATTTGTATGGAATTCGGTTGGCTTGCAGGCGCCGCGGCGTGATCAATTGGCGCCACAACGCCATTATCTCGGTAAAATGTATGGAATATTGAAGGTGACGCAACACCTGCATGTTGATCTGCTACTGGCGCCGCAGCTCTTCTTTATTCTTTTTAATCTCTTTTTCACATGAACAATTTTTTTGGGTTTTAAATAACAAGGGCCCACATGCACTTTGCTTTCTTCTTTTAACTGTTTCCTTTTCTCACTTTTTGGTCAAAGCTCATTTTTTCCTTTTTGCTTTCTTTTGGTCAACGTTGGTGGTTTTCTTTCTCTCCTTACATTGCATGCTTCCTTTCAAATCCTTCAAACCCTTTGTCTTTATTTGGTTAACAATTGCAACTCATCTCTTGGCCTCACGTGTTCTTTGCATCCGAAAGTTCCCAAAACATTCGTATTTACTCCATTTTTTGATGTTCTAATGCTTCCTACAAATAAGACATAAAATAAAATATAAATGACATTAAATGATATGGAAACAAACAAAATAATTAGCTAAGAGTACAAGAATAAGTGGGTATAAACCACACTTATCAGATACCATGGATTGACACTAAAGCAAGTGGGAGAAATTATTAGGGTTGGTGCTTGGAGTGCCAATCCGGATCATATTTATGTCGGATTCATGAATACGAACAATTCATTTTCCATAATATTACTTATTTATGATAATACTTCTTGCTTTTATATACATATTCGATCTAATTACGATTAGATTGAAACTAAATATGATTTGGTGATATGTATATATTAGACAAAGACCCAATAATATATTTTGTAGTGCACAGTTACAAATTAGTTTGTAATTGACATTGGGAAGTGTCACTACTCGAAGTATATTATCAAATAAAGTTCCTGGTCAAGACTTACCGACACGGGTCAGTTAGTAAAATTCACTGAGACCATTACATGTAGTATATCGAGACTTAGTCTGATGGTTTAGCCCAATGAACCATGAGTCTTGGGAGACTCGTATAGATGCGTAGGTGTTTATTTGATAAACACTGGACGACTGACTGAAGATTTCCTAATAGATGGTACACCAACGTCAATACGAATCTTCTCGAGTCGAGTAGCGTAGTGGTCCTTTGAATTGAGATACCAATGTGGATATATGAGATATCCTCCACACTTTGATGACAGTCACGTCACCGATCTATTTAGATCAGACCTCAGCTTATTCGTTGGGTGTGGACTGATGCTCATGATATCATGTGAGTATCGGATAGAATCTGTCAGTCCTGTGTACAAGGTTTATGTATCTCGAATGTGTTTGTGATCTAGTAAATCCATGGCCGTTGTAAACTTCAGAATCGAGTTTCGAGTGTTATTTAGAGATCGTAAATTTGAAAGTCGACTATATTATACCTTAGGGATTTGACGTTCTTATCTATATCCCCGGTATAATATTGATAGCTTGTGACGGAGGGATTATACGTATGCAATGACCTCGACTTGCATAGTTTAGCGAGATTATCTGTGGTCGTCATAATTTACGAGTGGGTGAATTATGGACACGAAATTGGATTCCGTGACGGATAAACCTAAACTTAGAGAGTCCCACAATATGAAGTGTACTCGTTGAGCACTTGGGCAACGCATTATGAATAATACAGATTATTCATAATTCTTTATCGGATTAAATGGGTTAATTCAAATCGTTTAATCGGTTAAACAAAAATACATGCATTATGAGATTTTGGTCAATTAATATTTAATATGTATTTGTATTTGTATTTGATACAAAATTTGATTTGATACATATTAATTAATTTTCAAATGAGATTTTGACACATGTCATAAATATATGTATTTTGTTATTTAATGTAAATAAAAATACATATATAAATATTTACATTAATTAATTATTTAGTTATTTAATTGTTAAATAATTAAATATGATATCCATAAGTCATAATTAGTATGATAAGTGGTGAGATTTTATTGGTAATAAGTGACATGAGTTTTTAAGCTTGAAGAATTCAAATTGAATTTGAATTCTTTAATTATAATTAATTGACTTTAAATGACCAAAATGCCCCAAGTTAGGTTAATACATATATATAAAGTGAAAAATTATTTTTTATTCATTCATTAACCTCCATGGTCGAAATTCATCTTCAAAAGAAAGCTCCCAAATTTTCTTGAAGAAACTTGAAGAGAAAGTGAAGAAATCAAGAAGAAAGTTTAAGGAAATTAGGAGATTTTGAGGTAATCTTCAATATTCTTAAACTTAGAAAGCTTATTTCTTGTTCTTGAATATCTAGAACAGTTCTAGGGTTTCTCTCTTTGTTGGATTTTGGGGCTTTTTGATTTGGAGGCTAGATGTATGTGTGAAGTAAGATTGAGTAATATTAGTTCAATTTTATCATTTGATGACTTTTTGCCATTCTAGAGTGTTATGACCACTCTTGTAACTCCTACAATTGTTCTTGAGTTCTTCATTGGTGGTGGCTTTGATTGGTGTAAATATTAATATGATTAATGTGGAGAAAAATGGATTTAAAGCATGAAAAATGATATTTTTGGCACTCAGATCAGATCTGGAAATTCTGGAATTTTGGTGATGAAAAATATATTATTTAAATATATTGGATGTGTATTGGGCATTGGAATAATTGCCGAAAATTATTTCGGATTGAAAATATACGAAAATGGTGAAAAACGACGTTACTGGGTGAGTTTCAGGCTTACCGGGTGTCCGCTGTCCAAACAGTGAATTGGTCACTGTTTGGACAGCCTAAGAACTGCCCCAGTACTATTGGGGCTGACTTGGGCAGCCCCCGTGTTCAACCGGTTGGTCGAATCGGACAAAAATGTGTTTTATGCTATTTTACGGAAAAATATTTTCGTAAAAGTTTCGTAGTGTTTCTAGATTATTTATGTCGTTATTTGATATCGAATAAATATGTTTAGGTGAAATATGAATGACTTATTCATATTAGATATTGAATAATTTATTCGGTAAGTTTAAAAATTTTTAAAGTTACGATTTCGCGTGAACCGCACATTTCCGCTGCGCCTTTGAGAAAACCCCAACAAAAGGACCTAAAAGAATGCAGTAAGTAGGAAGCTAGCAGGAGTCAGCTAAAAAAGTCATATGCTATTGTGCCTTTTAGGCCGAAGCAGGAGTCTGTCATCACAGAGGTTGATGACTAACTTTATTGAAGATGAATATGAGGTGGTTGCAGCCGCGATATCAAGGGCACATGTGCAGCAGGTCATGGACAATGTAATAATGGAGGAATTTCAGGGAGCGTATGAAGCAGAAGTTACTTTTGAAGATGACCCCACAAGAGATACATCAATGAGCAATATCTAAAAAAATATTTTCCGACTATGCGAGAGTGAGTGGAAAAGCCTCAAGATAGAGGCAGAAATCTTACATTCTTCATTTTTTTTTTACACAAATATTAAACAAACCCTACAAAACTTGTAATGACTAAAAATTAACTTACGACACTCAACGAACAACAAGGACTCAATTCAAAGAAACCTAAAGCTAGAGTGCTTGGAATAATGAAATAACAAACTAGCACAATAAGCAAATAAGCATACAAATTCATGGTCATATGCAATTTCAGACAAAACTTTGGTGCCTCAATAGAAATTTTGATGAATTACCGTCCACAGACACCCAAATGATAATATGAAACCAATCCAATCCAACTGAAATTTTCAGGTCACTTGAGCTTACGAAAAAATTCTAAGTGTTGACCGGTTTGGAGTCCGGTATGGTTGTTTCCCGGTTCTAGTAGCTATGTTTAACTCAGAGATTAACCGATATGGAGATCGATATGTAGGCCGGTATAAACTAGCCCAGTTCCAGTAGCTATGTTTTGGAACAAGTTGAACGGTATGGAGTCTGGTATGAAACTAGCCTGGTTTCAATAGTTATGTTTTCCCCAGGTTTACCGGTATGAAGGTCGATATAGAGACCGATATGGTTCTTCTCGGTTCCAGTAGTTGTTTCAAGGGTGTTTTGAAATCGGTATGGAGACCGATATGTTTTCTCCCGGTTCCATAAGTTGTGTTAAGAGGGTTTTCACACCGGTATGCTGGTATAAGGCCGGTATGTCGGTCACAGACGAATCAAATAAGAGTAAAACACTAAAAAACAAAACCCAACAAAATCTAATAATCAAAATGAACAAGTATCTTGATTACCAACAATATACAACAAAGACTAAATGAAAAACACAAAGTAAAGATAGACAATCAGGCCTTGAAACCCTAAGTTCTGATACCAAATGACGAAGAACTTACTTGGAGATTAAGCCAAGCAAACCCCAAGCAACAAATAGAACCCAAAGAACATCAAATTTGATTTTGATAGAACAAAACCCTTCTAAGGCCACAAAGAAGATCTGCAAAGTACTTGTCTTTGAAAACCCTTAAGATGATGCACTGTTGTGTTCTGCTAGTACGGAGACGCCATTAAGGTTGCCACGCCTTAGATAAGTCGAAGCTTAAATAAAAAGGGAATCTCTCCCTTAAGCTTGAAATTCGACCATAGCCATTTTCTTATAAGAAAATTCAAAATTGTGTATATATTATTAAGGAAGACAAAGTTACAAATATATAGTACAAGACAATTTACTAAAATATCCTTAAAAGGTAAAAAGATAAAAATATCTTAAAACTACCCAATGACTATTTAAAGGTCAAACCCTTAATAGTCATTTCCTAATTAAGACAAATATCCAAGTAAGATATTTGTATAAGTTGGAAAGTTGTAAAAGCTAAACAAAGTCAACAAAAATGGTCACCATCACTACAAAGATAAATTACAAAAAGTCAACAAAGCTTGCAACTTTTTCCAAAATGATCAAATTGTCCATGTTGCACAAAATTCCCAAAATTTCGTGGGCTTCATATAACAATGCCCAAATTAGGTGTCTCAATCCCCTTAAGCTTTGTTTTGGCCGAATATTTGGTGTTGGACTTGATTTGTCAAAACTGCTTCTATATTAGGCTTGCGTCATTTTCATCTATTTCAATCTGGTTCATTGGGTTTGAAGGTTTCCTTGGACTTGAAGATTGAATGTAAATTAGCCCACAATAAGCCCAATTGAATTCTGTCGTTGAGGGCTCTCTTGAGGGTACATTGGATCATATAATTTTCCCCCTCTTGAAATTGATTCGTCCTCGAAAATCATGTTGGACAATTATGACCCATAGTGTCACTATTTTGTAAAAGACATTGTGGTTTTTGTACAAATTAACTATGTGACAAATGAAATTGTTATTTTATCATTTTGTAATTAGATTACTTGAATATATATAAATGATAAAAGTCCTTATGATTAGTTCCGGATTATAAGATATGAGACAATATCAATCCACGAAGGTTTAATCATTAAATATCCATAGTCGTAATATTATCGAGACTGGACATCGATAATGCGGAATAGACTAGTATTGCACTTGTGCGCATTGTGGAAGCATAACGGCATAGTTCTCATATATTTAAGTATTGGATACTTATGCAAGTGTGATAGGAGGTTGTGTTTACCGATGGTACAGGAACAACTTCGCTCTAGATAGACCCCTCGAAATCCCATTGGTAGTATGACTATGTGTCTATGGGAATCCGATTCAGGGTAGGTGTATTTGGTCTTAACCTGAGACTTGCATCGCTAATACTTGCGACAATCAATACGCTTTGGTTTTGGTCGTCCGGGACTTTAACAGGTTCTGTGTACGCCTCTTCTGGGTTTATTGAGAATCGTAGTGTATTGGGTCTGATGTCAAGACGGAAGTATTACTTCAGTCATATGGAGATGATGATCACGCATGGATACAGAACTGGTTCTCTATTATGTTGCAACTATCGGGATAATATGACAATGTCATGATTATCCGATTATAGAGACTAGTTGCTTGTGATCCGATATATGCTTCGTACGGGGCAGACATTATTCCAGCCCCAGGCCTTGCATGTGACATCTGATATTGGATCGCAATACGCAATACTACGTATACTACGCCTGACAAAGATTATATATTCCTTAAAGAATATTTCTGGAGAATTGGGCAGGCATGGCGCTTTGCTAGAAGCCAACTGTGTCTTGTAAATCGGTAAGAACGTGGTACCGGGTACGCACGTGTTCGGATAGTCCGACGACCGGATTTACTGCCAACATATCCAGGGATCTCATGGGTCGCTTCCCGAAGATTCACCGATGACGTATGACTCGAACATAATTAATCTGAGATTAATTACGGCAATAATTTATCTAGGATAAAATTCAATTAATTGAGAGAGAGAACGATTAATTTGGAATTAATCGATTAAATAATATATTCGATATATTAAATTAAATTAGATTTCATTACGGGATTAGAATTGGATTTTAATTCGGGTGAACGAATTAATTTAGAATTAATTCGCGAGCGACGTTCGTAATAATTTTGCAAGGCATTATTATTTAATTAAATTGGATTTAATTACGTCGCGACGGAAAATTCGTTTAATCGGATTAAGCGAACCCGAGTCCGAAATGTGTTGAGCAAGCCACTTGAATTTTGAATTAAAGTGGGTCCCACCAACTTACATCACTTGTCCATCAAATGTCAATTTGGTGATGGAAGTAGTTGGAGGCATTAAAAGCTTTTTTCCCTCCAAAACATTGCTCAGCCTTTTGGTAAAGCATATACCAAATTTTGAGTTTGACTTTTGAAGTGTGGTAATTGATTTTAGAAATCAAAATATCAAAAAGCCAAAAACTCTCTCCTCTCCTCTCTTTTGCCGTGAACTACCAAGAACAAAGGAAAGAATTTTGTTGCAATTTTCTTCCTTAGCTAGCACTTAAAGAATCATACAAAGGTGATAGGGAAACTATTCCCAAGAGTTTGGAATTCATTCATCAAGCTTGGAGCTCAACATACAATCAAAGGAGAGCTTGGAGCAACTTCAAAGGAGGCGAATTTTTGTTGTCTACACATCTTATCTAGCTGATCAATATAAGTTATTCCGCAAACTTCGTTGAGTATTCACACATCTTTTATGCTTAATGTTCTTGGATTTGTTCTTAGAGACCCAACAAATCAGACCTTGGAACCTTAAGCTTTGATACCAAATGATGAAGAACTAGCAAACTTAATTGAAAAAAAAAAAAAAAAAAAGAACTAGCAAAGGAAAGTAATAAACGAATCAGTGAATGAATCCATATTCAATTTGTTTAATAAATAAATTGAATCAAATTGACATATTTACTAAACAAATTAAATTTTCCAAATCCATTTTATTTTTAAAGTGAATCAAATTAAATGAATGAATGAATCATAATCCAATTTACCACCCCTCATATTAGGGATGACCAAAAAAATAAAACAAAACAAAATAAAAACAGGTTTTGTAAATTGTTGTGGTTAATTTATTTTTTATTTTTTGGGTGTAGACACAAACTTGCAATTGCAAACCATGAATGAGCAAAATTATTTACTGCTTTAGTTCTAATGTTCTTTATTGTAAAGCACATATATAAGCAAACCAAATTAAACAAAATTCTTTTCAGCTTTATTTATCTAAAATAAATAAAACATAATTTTTTTTTTTTTTTTTAAAGATAGCATCCAAGTTATTTATAAGATTTTTTTTGTTACTAATAACAATTTTTTTTTTAATTATATTTACAAATTTTGTTAACTTGTGTTATGCACATCTTATTAATCAATAATGAAAGACTACTAGAAAAAATAGCCAGCCCCAAAAAAGTAAAAATTCCAGTATACAAGATGAAAAATTGGAAGAAAACAGCGAAGATTTAAAGCCATTTTCTACTACATTCTGGAAAACAAACTGTTTCTGATTTTGCATGCAACAAAAGCAGAGGAAGAAGATCCTAGAATAAGATTACAGAAACTAAAACCAAACAAAGATTTGCACTTTTTATATAAATTCCAAAACTATGCAGGCATTGCCCCTGATTGTTCCATTTGATCATCATATTGTTAAGATACAGACTCAGATTTGTTAGGCTTGCTATACTTGCTAAATCTATTGGTGATCCCGGCTTCGGATAAGGTATCCCATACCTGAAAATTTTCAGGAATTTCAATCATCACCAATGTAACTATTTGAGAAAAAAAAAATGTTAAAATTAAAAACATTTGTAGGATCTTTGCACTCACTTCCAATTTCCTTTTGAGCCTCCAATAGCTATCACAAATGGACTATCCTCTGAGAAGGCAACCGAAAAAACAGCTCCCTGAAAATTATCAGGGACAGTGAGAATTTATCTCAAATTGATTCAAGTTAACTGTAAGTTCATAGAATGCGTTTGTAACTAAATAGGTGTAAGGAATATATATGGGGGTGGCTATTTAAACTTAAATTTTTAACATAAATTTTGAGTCATCGATTTCATGCAATCCAATTATTGATATTGAAAGTTAAAATAGCATTTAATGATGAAAATTCATCCACCATTGGATTACATAAAATCAATGTTTTAAAATTAGTGTCAAAATTTGAACTTGAAATAGTCTAATCCGTATATATAATAAATATATATAATCACTTACTGCTTTAGGGTTCCTGGATGCAATACACGAAGGTTGGTTGTTTGACAAGTCCCAAAGTTTTACCTGCACCAAATGAAAGAGCTCAATGAAACCATAGAAACCTTTCGCATACAGACAGGTCCATGATGGCCAGATAGAAAGGAA